>JAVSML010016283.1:0-40099 GCA_038503035.1 Crocodylus rhombifer
GACCTCGTGAAGGAACACCTTGAGAAGCTGGATACCTTCAAGTCAGCCGGCCCTGATAATTTGCACCCCAGGGTACTCAAGGAGATGGCGAGCATCATAGCCCAGCCCCTGGCACGGGTCTTTGAAAACTCCTGGCGCTCTGGTGTAGTGCCCGAAGACTGGAAGAAGGCCAATGTGGTGCCGATCTTCAAGAAAGGGAGGAGAGTGGATCCGGCTAACTACAGGCCCATTAGCCTGACTTTTATCCTGGGGAAGATCTTAGAAACATTTATTAAGGAGGCCATCCTTGAGGGACTGGCCCAGGCTAACATCCTAAGGGATAGCCAGCACAGGTTTGTTGCGGGTAGGTCTTGTTTGACCAATCTCATTTCCTTCTACATCTAGGTGACCTATCACCTGGACAAGGGAGAAGAGATTGATGTCATATATCTTGACTTCAAAAAAGCTTTTGATCTGGTATCCCATGATCACCTCTTGGCCAAACTGCCCAGTTGTGGCCTTGGCTGCACCACGATCCGCTGGTTGGGAAATTGGCTTCGTGGTCGGACCCAGAGGGTTGTGATTGATGGCAGTCACTCATCATGGTGCCCTGTGACCAGTGGGGTCCCTCAAGGCTCTGTCCTGGGACCCATATTGTTCAACATCTTCATTAACGATGTGCATTGGAGTCAGGAGTGGACTGGCCAAGTTCGCCGATGACACCAAACTTTGGGGCAAAGCGTCCATGCCAGAAGATAGGCGGGTGATCCAGGATGACCTGGACAAGCTCAGCAAATGGGGAGACGAGAACCTCATGGTGTTTAACACCGAAAAATGCAAGGTTCTCCACCTTGGGAGGAAAAACCTGCAGCACCCTTATAGGCTCGGCAGTGCTACGTTGGTTAGCACTACAGAAGAAAGAGACTTGGGGGTCATGATTGACCACAAGATGAACATGAGCCTACAATGCGATGCTGCAGCTAGTAAAGCGACCAAAATGCTGGCGTGCATCCATAGATGCTTCTCGAGCAAATCCCGGGACGTCATTCTCCCCTTGTACTCGGCCTTGGTGAGGCCGCAGCTGGAGTCCTGCGTCCAGTTTTGGGCTCCACAATTCAAAAAGGATGTGGAGAAGCTCGAGAGAGTCCAGAGGAGAGCCACGCGCATGATCAGAGGTCAGGAAAACAGATCTTACGATGACAGGCTGAGAGCCACGGGACTCTTTAGCCTGGAAAAGCGCAGGCTCAGGGGTGATCTGATGGCCACCTATAAGTTTATCAGGGGTGACCACCAGGATCTGGGGGAACATCTGTTCACCAGAGCGCCCCAAGGGATGACGAGGTCGAACGGTCACAAACTCCTGCAAGACCATTTCAGGCTGGACATAAGGAAGAATTGCTTTACTGTCCGAGCCCCCAAGGTCTGGAACAGTCTGCCATTGGAGGTGGTTCAGTCACCTACATTGAACCCCTTCAAGAGTAAATTGGTTGCTTATCTTGCTGGGATCCTATGACCCCAGCTGACTTCCTGCCCTTTGGGCAGGGAGCTGGACTCGAAGATCTCCCGATGTCCCTTCCAGCCCTAATGTCTATGAAATCTATGGAATCTATGAATATATAAATCAAAACCTAGATGCCTCATGTTCTACAACTATAGAACATCAGAAGCCTATTGAAGTTAACTGAACCTACAAGGGAAGATGCAGCACATGTCAATGAATGTGGGGGGTTCTTTCTGTTTTCTCCTTTGTTAATAAAGCTATACTACCTCTCTGAATAGTATAAAGTAAGGCAACAGAAGCACTCTTTTGTCAGCATGGTTGTGTCTATGCCATGGGTACTCTCTCCCTGGTAGAAACATAAAGAAAACACATTTTCAGATTTGATTCAGGACAAAAAATATACTTGAAATTTCATATAAAACAAAATGAAAAAAAATCATTTTCCTTAGAAATTCTAAAAAATATTGAGAAACAAATTAAGTCTGTTACTTCATTGTATTCACCAAAGATATGAGCTAATTAATCCTTATTGAAGCATCTTGTGTTGCATTTCATTAGGCAATTTACCCATGAGTCCCACATGTATGTGATTTATGTGGCCAAACTGGAGTTTTAAATATCTCCTTCCCCATCCCAACACCAAAATGTGGAGAACTTATGATAGAAGTCCCAGCTGTGGTATGTATAATTGTGCGAATCAATGGCATGTCTCTACAGCCAGCTGTTTCTATACGTGAGAGATAATGGTTCTATATGTCAAAGGAGATTCTGTTGCTGTGTCTCTAGAGCCGTGTGCAAGTAGAAAAAAATGTAGTCACGGTTAGAACATAACTACAGGCACTTTGCCTTTGCTGCAGGAGGAGCTCCTGAGGTTTCTCAGTAAGTTCCCTACACTGAAGGGCAGTAACAGGAAGGGGGCAAGTGGCCACACTCACCTGTATGGAGGGGCAGCAGGGAGGCATAGCCAAGAAACAAACAACTGAGGAGACCTCAGAGAAATTATGTACAGTAAGATTTAGGGTATTCAGGCTAACTTTAAGGTCCGGGAGGTAGTGTATGTGTATGTGTTGGGGTGGGGTGGGGAGAGGGAATGGATTTCCAGCGGACAGAATAGGGATTAGAAGGCTATATAAGGGTATTTAGGATGAACCAAGAAAACACTAGAGACAAAATGAGGAGGCAGGTGTGGGAACAGAATGCACCTCATAAGGAATGAGAAGTTGGGGTGAGGAGGGGATGTGCGCCTCTCAGGCCATGTCTCCTAAAGTGTTCCAAAATGCTCCCATGGGCATGCTGTGTGCTGGGACTTGTGCTCTGTGCACAGGCGGATCCAAGATTTTGGAAAGGTTGGTGTGGGAGCAGTGATCTGCACTGCACTGCAGGGGTAGCTGCACTTGCACTCCCATTCCCACCCCCCCCACACACATCAGGGCAGGAAGGCCAAAATGCAGAAGGATAAGTGGGACACTTTTTAAAAAGTCCCTCAAGTAGTTCCCCCCTTCCCTTCCTCTCCATGCTCAGCAACATGTTCCCTCCCCTCCTCACCCATTCCCGTCCCCCCACCAACCACTGCCATTGCTGCCATTCCCAGATGATCCAGGCAGGAGATTACTCCAGAGTCACTCCTTACCTCCTCCGGTTGGTGTATATCTGAACATAGGCTATGCTACAGAGGCAGCAGTGGACAGGTTTTCTTTCAACATGTCTGCTCCTGGGCAGGCAAGGAATATCTAGAGGGGCTGGGTAGAGATGGGGAATCTGCCCTCTCCTGCTGCTGTCCCTGGCTGAGCCCAGCTTCATGTGGAACCTGGCTGGAGCTGTCAGGAATGGCTTGGAAGATCCTCCCCTGCCCCCAAGACCATTGAAGACAGTAACCTCAGTGGTCAAGGGGGGGGTGGGTGGGCATGATACAGAGCATGGAGGGTGGATTCTTACTTATTTTGGGGACTTAAAAAAACCCATATCCTTTTCCTGCATCTATACCACTTCACCACCCCTAGGTCCACCCCGGCTCTGTGCCTCAGAAGGAAACCAAGCCATCAGACCAGTGCCAGGCCCCTGTTGTACCTAACTTCATTTGATCCTTGAGGCATTGACTCAGAAAACACCAATTGCCACTGGAACAGTGACTGTGAAGAGGCTTCTAGATATAGGTAGGCGTGCCATATCTTTAAATGCAACCTCCAGGTCAAAGCTGCAGGTTGCAGCCTGTGTCTTGAGGAGGTATGACCTTGCCCACTGTCTCAGGTTCATCCACTTCTTCTGAATGGACTCCACTGCTTGTTCATGCCTCACAAAGACTTTATCTTCTGACAGTTCTCCTCATAGGCAGTCATATTCCATAAGGCCCTTCCCACTGACCTTCGCCAGATGCTGGATCATAAAATTCCTTGGGGGAGAATAGAGGTGCTCAATAGGGATAGTACTGTGCTACCTGATCCTCCCTGTGCTAACTTGGCTTCCTTCATGGCAGAATCAACCTTGTCAACAGTGGGCAGCTTGCTAGCAGGTAATTAGGACCCATACTCCCAATTTTGGAGGTGAGGGGGGCATTAATGATTAAAGCAAGATTCTTTGAGAGCAATTCCTAGGTATGAGAAGGGAATTATACATAGTGATTCATGCAAGGAAGGTAAAACATTTTTCCAAGACTTCCAGATTCTATTCCAGTGTGGGCAAGTAGTAAATCTATTTCAGTAACTTTTGACTAGGATGCCCTGGCATTCTGGGTTGCCTTGAGATCCTGTTAAGGATTCTGTGAGGTGCCACACAAAGTTAGCAGTTAGGCATGCAAACATGATTCACAAGATAAGCCCAGAGATTTCAAATAGGAATCTATAGTGTAAAAACATGCTGAGACATTGTGGTCTTTCCAAGTTCTTTGTAATGAGAGAATTGCCCTATTATTTTTCTGTAGTCCAAAACCAGATGAAAAATATGAGCTGGAAATTTCCAGTGGTTGCTTTGGGTCTGGATCATACCAAACCTATGACTTGAACACTTTGCTGGGAAGCTGGAGATTCAGGTTCCAATTCCCTGGTGTGGGGAGAAAGAGCTATAACTTAGACCACCTCCTCCCTCAGCAAGTGCCTTAATCATACACACACTCTAGGTGCATCTTCATGTACAATTAATTTAAAGAAATAAACTCCAGAGCATTTTGAACCAGAGTAAATTACTCCTGGGCACAAATTCTACAAGTGTGCTCAGGAGAACTGCAAACTGAGTTGGGGTAGAACATTTTAAAATAGGCCTGGGGCTGGCAAGGAGTGCTGGGGGAGCAGGGTGAAGGGGGTGAACCTTGGGCTCTGGGTGGCAGAACTGGGTAGCGGAGGAGTTGTCTGGGACATGAGGGTGCTGAAATTATGGAGTCGTTGGCTAGGCAGCAGGCAGAAATCTGACCCCTTGCTGGCTGGGCTGACCAGGCACAATTTACACCCATGGTCAGTATTACACATGCATTTAATCTCAGTTAATTACTTTTGCTGTAAGATAGTATTGTCCCTGACATTTAATTAATTTACTGTGGCTTAATCAGATTGCACATGTAAACAGTGAGGCTTTACTCTGCAGCTAATTAGTCTACTCCACAGTTAAGCGCACATGTAGATGTGGCCACAGAGATGCACAAAATCAAAAAAAGGTATAACATCCTCTACTGTTTGATGCACAAGGCAACTGTATTTCACCACTGAGAGAATTAGAATCTCAAACTGTATGTAATGACAAAACCTACACATATGTTAATATGTTCATGACATTTAGGCATGTAAAGTTAACAAGACACAGCCCTAATTCTGTAGAGGTATTGCTTAGCCAATTAGTAAAACAACACCTATTCTTCTATTAACTCTTAATATAAAATGTAGCCAAGAAGAGTTTGAAAAAGAGCTATTGTTACTTATTACATTTCACACATTATAGTGCTTCAGATTACACATGCATTGATGAGATCTCTAATTGTATCAATCAGTGCATTTAAAAAACTAGATGAAAATATTTCAAAAAATGGAAATTTAAAACGTTCAAATATATTTTGAACCAATTGTTTTTATAGTTATCAACATTTTCAGTGTCTTTAACATACTTTCATTTTTAATTAAAAAAATTAGTTATCAGAAAAGGTGTTTTCAATACTGTTCTTTCCTCTTTTGCTGTCAGAATCAGAAATATTTTGAAAAAAAAAACACATTATTTTTAAGTCTACTAACTTTTTCAGCTGACCCATTAAAATGAAAAAAACCCTGCAGAACAATGTATAGTTCAATTTTTTAGTCTTGATTTTTTTTTAAAAAAAAGGCAATGTTTAATTTTTTTAAAGTTACTTAATGATTAGATTATTATGGAAATTATTACAGTAAGATTTTTGTAGGTTTTTAATTCTTCATCACAATTCTACTTCGAAAAAAGTCCCTACTTCTGCCCTCTTTCTAAATAATTTTTTTTCCATCTCAACAGACCACACTAAATTTGTATGCAAATACAAACAAATATGGATTTACTGTGGTCCATATTAATTGCATTGTGCTCACACTTCCACTACACTTGGAATTCTCCTAATATAAAAATAAACTGCCAGGTCACACTTGGTTCCTAAGCATCTGCTCATTATAACTTTCCATGGATAATTTTGTTTTCTTTATTGTACAAAATCAACAATATTTTTAATGAACATTATAATTGAACAATATCATGCTTAATTTCATATGTTTAGCCTATGTCAAAACTTTTATTTTTGAAAACCAGAAGTTGCATTATTCAAACAAAATTGCAGCATACACATTTTAAGAGTGATTTTTTGTCCACTAACCAGAATAAATAAAAAATGTTATCTAATGTTAAACTTTTTTCCACCATTTTTTCCTTATTTTTCTACCTCCTCCCCCTTTTTTTAAATCAGGGATTTCTTTTTTTCTATGAAAAAGAAAAAAAGGTTAATTTTCATTAGTCTTTTACTGAGAAAGTATATCAAAAATTTTTTAAAAATCAATAACTGTGCTTTTCAGATCTTTATGAAGACCTTGTGCTTGTGGAATACATTTTTCAAGGACTCCTTAACTTTTTGGTTTCTCAAACTGTAAATGAAAGGGTTTAGCATGGGAGTCACCATTGTGTTGAGCACTGTCCCCACTTTGTTGAAGTCCACTATGTTCTCCTTGTTGGGTTGGACATATATGAAGATAGAGCTCCCATAGTAGAGTGTAACTACAGTAATGTGGGAGACACAAGTGGAGAAGGCTTTCTGCTTACCTTGGATTGATGGTATCTTTAGGACAGAGCTGATGATATAAATATAAGAAACCACTGTCAACAATAAGGACCCCAAAAGAAGTATAGAAGAGGTGACGAAATCTACCAGTTCAGCCAGATGTGTGTCAGCACAGGACAGCCTGAGTAAGGGGGCGCTGTCACAGAAAAAGTGGTTGATGACATTGGGACCACAGAAAGGCAGACCAGCAGTGACAATGCTGGGAACCAAAATAATCAAGAATCCTCCAGCCCAGGATCCCACCAGGAGCTGGAAGCAGCATTGGGCACTCATGATGACTGCATATCTCAGAGGATGGCAGATGGCCAGGTAGCGGTCAAAGGACATGGTTGCCAGGGTGAAGAATTCAGTGGACCCTAAGAAGAAGTAGAAGAAGGATTGTGTGAGGCATCCCACAAAAGAGATGGTCTTTGATCCTGAGATGGTATTCACCAGCAACTTGGGCACAACAGCTGAAGTGATCACGAGTTCCAGGAAGGACAGATTGCCCAGGAAGATGTACATTGGAGACTGGAGATGATGGTCAGTCAGGATGAGGATGATTATTGTAAGGTTACCCACCACAGTCACGGTATACATGAGCAAAAAGACACTAATGACCAGGATTTCAACTGAGCGCATATTTTCAAATCCAAGAAGGATGAATTCAGTCACAGTGGTTTGGTTACTTGTCTCCCTTCCAATAAATGCTTTTATATCACCTGCTAACCTGTATCCATGGGAACAAAAAATATAGTTTAAAACTGCAAGTGTGTCAAGTTCCTTCAACTTTTCAAACATTTGAAATAGAATGTTGAAAAGCAGGGGAGGTGGCAGAGAAATCCCACCCCTGAGGAATGAATTGAGGGCTAAAGAAAATGTTTGACAGTGAGAAACTGAAAGGTTTCAACCTTTTAGTTTATCATAAAGAAGGTGGATAACCTCATGGGGAGAAAAGATTTGTTATTAAAGGTTCTTCACTCTCACAGAGAAAGGCTGATAAACTAAACTTATTCCAATTAGAAAAGCTACTTTTAACAGGGCAAGTGATTAACTACCAAAAAACCACCAAACCAAACCAAACCAAACCAGACCAAACCAAGCACCTCAGGGAAGTAATGAGTTTTCCGTCTCTTGATATCTTCAGATCAAGACTAGAAGCCATTCTGGAAAAACTGCTTTCAACAAACATAAGTTACAGAGTTCAAAGCTGGGGGTAATGCATAATTTTTAAGGGCTGTGATATACAGAGCTACTAAATAATCTAATAGCCCAACAGTGGATCTAAGATTTGGAAAAGGAATGTTCAGTCAGGATTGGGCCCTTGGCCTCCAGGTCCATGGGTGACATGTCAGATGCAGCTGGATGACCTCCCAGTTCAGGAACAGGGCTAGGAAGGCCAGCTCCAGCAGGATCATGCCCTGGGTTCCTGATTATGTAATGTGTGGAGGAGGAATTGGAGTGGGTACAACCCTGCAACGGGTCCTGGCCTTAAAGTCTATGGATTTGGGAAAAGGATATGGGTAAGATTAACTGCCATGAAATTAGAAGGTATTCCAGTGGCAAATTCTCTTGGGAGTTCCTAAAAACTCAATCATAAACATGCGTGTCTGGTATAATAGAGATTTCTCAGGTCTAAATGAAAAACATCTATTCAATCAGTGCCTTTCAAGAAGCTTAATTTAGCTGAAGGACAAGAAAATGAAGTGATGATTGGTTAACCATCTCTGTGTGTACCTAGCTGAAAAGGAAGCTGGACAGATGTTTAGGAATAAGGTAAGTGTTGTGATAGTGAGGGTAATAAGCCATTGGAACTACTTACCTGGCAGTTGCAATGAATTCTCTACCTGAAGTCTTTAAATCAAGACTGGGCAGCATTTTAAGAGATATGAATTTATGAAAGGTACACATATTTTGCATCCAAATGGATGTTGTTATAGCTCTTCCAAGCATACTATGTGACTGCTGCATGTTGAGCCACATAAGATGCCCTTGACACGTTACCAGAATACAAATAATTAATAAAAATTGTAAAATGATGACCTAACCTAAAGAAAACCTGAATTACACTGATATGTCCATGACTTCTCTGCAGTCAGACTTGTGAAGAAAGTAGATTGAAAAGGGTAGTATACCATCTTCTAAAACCATCTTATGAAGGGTGGAATTTTTAATGGACCCAAAGGGAGTTAAGCACTTAATGCACCCCCATGCATGTTACCACATTGCCTGCCTTTTAAGGCTTACTTTTTCTGTGGGTTTTGCATCACAGAGAAAGAAAAAGGTAGACTTGTACAGATTCATAAATGTTGTGGCTGATGCTGGGATTTTCAGGGAACTATTAACCCATATACAACTTGCCAGGGCCCTGGTTTGATTGATGACCTGTGCCAATGCCTATGATGTCACTTCTGCACTATTGTTCCTCCTGGTAGCTAAATGAAAAAAAATATGGGTATATCTACACATTCTGCAATGAAACCATGTTGTTATGCTAACATATTCACATTACAGACATTTGATCATCTACAATGGTCATTTTAGGAATGGGACCTAAGCTCATTCTCCTTTGAAAATCTCTACTGTAGCCAGCTACTGAACTGTAGCAGCATGTAGCCAGAAATTCAATGTAAAGACATCCTTGTTATGTCAAATCTTCTATAAAACTCATTGAGCTTGTCCACATTACGGAAAAAAAGAAACACATTTTATAAAATGCTAGCATGTACATTTTCATGAAAAATTTCTACACAACAACAACAAAAAAGTTTTTATTTTTTCAAAGATTCTTCTTAATTAATTGGCAAAGTAGTTAATTACCTGACAACCTCTCTCACACTAAGAAAATGCAAAATCAGTAATATTTGAAGGCAAAATAAGTAATAAATCATATTTGAAGTCAAGACATATGAAGTCAGGAGTCAATATAATAAAAAAATATGAAAAGAGAAAATAAGCTTTCATCGAAACCTGCAATATAGCAAGGATTTCAGAGTGCTGATTTTTTCTTTCTGCATTTTTTCCCCATTTGGGGCCTGGCTTTCATTTTCTGGTTTTAAAATACTCACATTATAGATGGCATACAATGACAATTCAAGAAGTATCTTCAAAAATGTTCAGCGCACTCTTTTCTATGAAGTGTAGTAAGGAATTTCCAGACCAAGGGTAAAACAATGTTTAAAATATTTTTAAAAAGCTAGGTGCTTTTCTCTTAGGCAGTGTTCGCATGGAAGAATTACTAAATTTGAAATATTTGTAATAAATCAGTTAAGTTTGCTCTGCCCTGCTCTGCTCTTCTGGTTATCATGCCACTTTAACTATCATTATGTTTGAGCATCTTATTACTTGATCCCTAGCCCTCAAAAATACACACATCAATGGGACCACAACCTCCTACAAATTAGCCCATACATATTCTCAAGATACATGTAGTCAGCCTTGCTAAATATTGTGCGAACTGCTCAAATCTCTCTGCAAAGTAATTCCCGTTAGGGGATCCTGGCTACTTCTGCTCACTGAACATTCCCATGGGGTATAGCTGTTGAAATGATCTAACCATCACTTGGAGACATATAATATAGTGTTCTTCTCATACTATTGCTGAACACTAACAAGGAAAACAAGGCCAGAAACAAAAACATATGCATCTAAGGGGTTTCCACAGGACACCATTTCTTCTTTCTTCATCTGCATGTAGTATCATTAGCACCAATATTATGCATATGTAGGAATTTGTGCCACAATCTCATGTAGCTACTTTTTTCCATTTTTAGTAGTACCGAGGTGCACTCTGCTCTGAGAAAAAAAGTTGCACTCTGACTTTACCATGAAGTGAATGAATATGTGTGGCCACAATACACTTACATGCTCACTAATGCAGTGTGGATATCTTTCCTTATCTGCAGGCTAGCTCATTTAGAGCTTTAGGCAGTGGCCCTCAGTTGGCATTCTCCACCATGCTAGGGCACCATGAGAACCTGCCGCTGGTGCAAAACTGCTGAGTACAGCTCAGTTTTCTGGAGGCATGTCAAGAATCAAACTAAAAAGAGCTGCAGCAGAAAGGCCTGTTTGCCAGCTCTTCATTATGCAGGCATAGCTCTTTCTAGTTCAACTCTGATGTGCTGCATGAAAACCAAGGCACATAAGACAGTTTTTTTTCTTCCTAGAGTTGGTGACAGCCTGGTAGAACTGTACTATACACTTCAGTTTTCAAGAGTCATCTTGAAAGCAGGCATGGCTTTGTTGATATGCATCTTATATGGCTAAACAGACTAATACAAATCCAAGCTCTCTGTATGTATCGTCATCATTTCCTTATATACTATATCATTATCTTCGTGAAGTTAGAGGTTGCACATTCTGTAGGGAAAGTATGAAAGTTTTTTTTTTTCACTTGTGGATCTCAGATGACAGTTTTACATAAATTATAAATGCTTTATCTTCATTTAAGCATGGCTACACCAGAATTTAACAACACATGTAGTCATGTCTCTACACTATATTCCTTTACTGTTATACTCCACATGCCAAATTTGAACCAGGTGATCTACATGCTGAGAAATTCTATGATGAGAAATGTCATTAAGAGCCTATGAGTGAGCATGCTGTTATCAAGAAGGAAGTACAAATTATGATTTATTTAATGTTTAAATTTTGTGTTTTCCATAATGGAAGCTTATTGCCACAAATTACTTTTGTAATAGGAGAAATCAGAAAGAGCTAAGTATGCTGCCCCTGAAATAAAATAATGTGTTTTGCTCTCTCTGTGAAAGTTTGTGGCAAATTGGAGAAAAATAGCTCCCATCTCCTAACAAAATGTAAAGTTTTAATTGGTCAGAAAATGATGTTATCCCCAAATCAATACATTATATTAGATATATTTTCATCAAAATCTTTCAAGCATTTTCTTTCAAAATTGTTAAAAAACTGGGGATCATCCTTTATTATATTTTCATCTACTTGAAATCAGAATAATTCACATTAAAAGGAAACCCTTGAAACATATAAAATAGAGAATTGGAGAATGGAGAGCTCAGTGAACTTTATAATGATCCCCACTGGAACTGAATTGCCAGTGCCTAATAATCAAATACCCAATGTAGCACCCATATCATTAATGACCAGTGAAACTCAGGTTGACTGGCAGTTTATCCTAATGCCAGTGGGAGATGGACCATAAATTATATAGAGGGAATATTTCTAGAGCTGATTCTCTTTGGAAGTAGTTGTGTTTTCTAGTTAACCATGAGAGTGCTGGACAGCCCAAAGATTTGATTTAACAAAGGCAGTAATCACTGAAAATATGGATACAACAGGTAGAATATTTGATTATAAAGTATGGGAAAGATGCGGTGTGATACAAAGGGTTAAAGCTGCAAGGAAGATTGCAATTTAACCTCACAACAATATTCAGGAATATTAAAAAATATATTAAGGTAGTATGGGCTGGATAAATGGACTGTAAAGTGGATAGAAACCTTACAGGAAAATCGGGCTCAGAGGACAGTAGTCCATGGCTTGATGTCCAGTTGGCAGCCAGTATCAAGTGGATTGCTGGTTTTGTTCAATATCTTCATCAATGACCTGGAAGATGGCGTAGAGTGCACCCTCAGCAAGTTTGCCAATGTCACCAAGCTGGGAGGAGTAGTAGAAATGCTGGAGGGCAAGGCTAGGATTCAGAGTGACCTAAATAAATTGGAAGCTTGGGCCGAAAAGGAATCTCATGAGGCTCAGCAAGGACAAGTGCAAAGTCCTGCACTTAGGATGGAACAATCACATGCAAAGTTATAGGCTGGGGGCTGACTGGTTGGGTAGCAGCTCTGCAGAAAAGGACCTGAGGGTTACAGTGGACTATAATCTAAATATGAGCCAACAGTGTGCTCTTGCAGCCAAGAAGGCTAATGGCATAATGGGCTGCAGTGGTAGTAGCATTGCCATCAAGTCAAGAGAGGTAATCATTCCCTTCTATTTAGTACTGGCAAGGCTATACCTGGAGTCCAACAGGGGGCAAGAAAAAATGGTGAAGGGACTGGGGGACATGACTTCTGAGGAAAAGCTAAGGGAACTGGGCTTATTTAGTTTGAAGAAGATAAGACTGAGAGGGCATTTAATAGCAGCCTTCGGCTACCTGAAGGGGGGTTCAAAAGAGTATGGAGCTAAACTATTTTCAGTGGTGACAGATGACAGAACAAGGAGCAATAGGTTCAAGTTTCAGAAGGAAAGTTTAGGTTAGATATTAGGAAGAATTTTCTCACTAGGAGGGTAAGTAAAACACTGGAACAGGCTACCCAGAGAGGCTGTGGCTTCTCCATCCTTGGAGGTTTTTAAGAACCAACTAGACAAAGCCTTGGCTGGGGTGATCTAGTTGTGGATGATCCTGCTTTGAGCAGCAGGTTGGACTAGGTGACCTCCTGAGGTCTCTTCTAACCCTATTTTTCTATGATTCTATGATAAAATCTAGCTTTTCAGTATTTGTTTTTTATGCACATTGGACTAAACAAAAAATCTGTAGGGTGATCTGGTGGAAAGAAAAGATGTTGCAGTTTCCAGTTTTGAATCAACAAGGTCAGTTTATCTAATTAATCTGTCTTTATTTTTCTCTCTGTCCCCCAATCTTTTGCTCACCTTCATCTCTGATCACAGTGACCAGAGAACCCTGGTGCTTGGAAGCGTTCTATCAAAGGCCTTGTCAAAACATTTGGCTTCAATGAAACAGCACATTTTTCTGAAAATATTCTGAACATCTCTGCTAAAGATATGTGCTTTCATAATACATATGGGAATGCTCAGATAAGAAAAGAGTGGTCTGGGTAAAGGTACATTCAACATTACTGCAAATTTTCTTATATAGACTTGTTCATATACATAAATTACTTTTCCTTTACAACTTCCTGTGAGGAAAAAAAGAGAACACCATCATGTTCTGGAAGTAATAAATAGATATATAGGCAGCCAAAACTACTGACATGCAATTGAGACAGTGATATGTAAGAATCCTGTTACTCATTGTGCTCTCTTAAGCATGGGCCATGCCTTGTCATAGTTCCACCGAGAAACCAAGAGTGCTGACTGCCAGTTTTAAAGTTTTGGGCTGACACAACCCAGCCCCAGTCCAGCAAGGCCCAGGTGACTTCTGCAGTGCATCAGCAGCAGGGGAGTTTGCCTCTGTCCACACTAAGGTGCTCCTGCCACTTCTGGCTTCCTGCTCCCCTGCTTCCCAGCTTGGGATTTATTTAGCTTCCAGACAGTGAGGAACTGAGTCAGGGCCAGAACTAGGCAGCTGGGAGCTGTACCTGTGCTCTTTCACTTCTTTCCACCTTCAGCTGCAGTGCAGGTGCAGCTGGAAGCTGCCCAGCCCCTGTTGAGTTCCCAACTAGCTGGAGGCTGTACCTGCGCTGCAGCCAGAGTGTATGCTGGGCAGGGAGAAGTGACAGCAATGTAGGTCCTAGGATAGCTCCTCTCTATCCAGACCCAGCACAGGTAGGGGGAGAGCCAAAGCCCTCCAGTTCCACGGGCCAGATCCAGGGGCTCTGCAAGCTACTGGCCCACAAGCTGTATGTTGCCAACCCCTGTTCTAGAGGCAAAAACCCACCATGACTCCTGATTCTTGATTTTTTCTCCTGAAGAGTGGACAGTGCTTATTCCAGATAAATGAAATTAGAGACCTTTAGGAATGTGTTTTAACTTTGAGGTGACAGACCCTCATTCTGGGCTCTGAGCTCAAAATAGAAAGTTGACTAGGAGCAACAAAGCCAGGCTTAAACCAGTCCCCTTGTTACCAGATTTGCCCGTCACTTTAGGATGTGCTTAATTATTAGGGACATGTTTCTAGGGTCTTGGTAATTCTATCAATGTGCTGCTTGTGTTACTTGTGTTTCTATACGGAGCTGTATATCTCCCTTCTGCAAGCCCTCACCCCCAATGGAGCTATCTTGCAGGACTCAGTTTCAATGGGGCTGGGTTCCTCCAGTCCCCAAATCAGTCATACACACAAACACACACAGATTAACGTGACATGCCTGACCTGGCCGGTTGCTCAGCATGGACAGGCTAACACCCTCATATGCCAAGAATCAGTTCATCACAGCAACAATAACTACAATCAGACACAAGCCCACAGTTAAACAGAATACCTCTGAATCTGGCTGCGTGTCCAGATGACATGCTCATGGGCCAGCATTCAGTTCATTAGGGCATGTCTGAGCCAAACTGGGTCAATCAGCCTGTACAAGCCGATGTGTCTCAAACTCAGCACATCCCAATCTTTAGCCTCTTGATGAGCAGACCCCACAGTATTTTTGGACTTCACAGGGAACTTTAGCTTAGGTAAAAGAAGTGTTGCTGCAGAGCAAGAGGGGAAGGAAAAGTAGAGAAGGAAAAATATACCCAGCTACTACCAGTTTGACTATAAAAGTTATTTATTGTTAAGGATATGAAATACATAATGACACTAGTAGTAATAGACATGTTAGAATTGCACAGCTTGCATCTTGCTCTTGTTAAGAAAAGAATGCTGCCCAAGGTTTCTCCCTCTCCCTCCTTAGTCTTTCTCATGCTGATTACAGAAACTGGAATTTATCTACATAGCCTTGGGGAATGAACTGTTGATGAACTCTTGTGGTATTGAGCATGCTTAATTAGCTGTTGCATATTTACCTCTCCGCCCTCCCTACTCAAATGACTAATTATACTATACATACGATATATGTAATGATGTAGTTACATGTATGTTTGTATGAAACGGAAGTAAGCTGCAAGAACTTCTGTGTCTGCGCATGCGCCCAGGAGATTTGAGAAGATAAATGCCGCTTGCAGACACAATCAAGGGCCAGAGACTGATCTGAGCTGAGCTCCCTTCTCTGGCCTTGCTTGCAAGCAAATAGACCCTTAAGTGCCGACTGATGTCTGTGTGTCTGTGATCTCTGCACGCCTCCAGGGAACGAACCGCCGTTTGTGCAACAATTTGGCGAGCCAGCCAGGAACCTCCTGGACCACCCCAGGACCCAGTGACAAGATCGTCCCTGCCGCCATGGGGAGTGCGCACCGAGCCGCCTTTTTGGGCTTGCCCAGGGGGTTTGAGACGTGAGTCGGGGTACCTGGGAGCTTAAAGGCTACCTGTGTAAAATTCTTGGTTTCTGAGGACGCCAGACACACATTCCGGCATTCTGATCGAGATCTCTAGGATACCTGAGTCAGTATACGAATCCACTTGCCCAAATTGGTTTCTGGATCCGGGGACAAAGAGACTTGTTCAATCTGGTTTTGTTCCGGGGATTCTTTTGGCCCGGAGTTTGGTGTGTGTTGGACGCACTTTTGTGGACAGTCTTTGGCTCGGATCTTTTAGTGCATGCTTTCTGGAATTTGGTGTGCGTTGGACACAGTCTTGTGGGCATTAAAATGGGTGCGGGTAGCTCCCGTGTAGAAAACTCAAGTACTCCTCTGGGTTGTGTTTTACGGAACTTTAGCAAATTTACAAAGCAGGCAGATTATGGGGTAAAGATGAAAAAGGATGATTTAATTAAGTTTTGTCAACTCGAGTGGCCAACATTCGGGGTCCACTGGACCCCAAAAGGATTCTTTGTAGTGAAAGAAGTGACTGCCGTCTATGGGGTAATTATGCAGGATGGACACTGGGATCAATTCCCTTACATAGACTGTTGGTTGGGAGTGGTCCAAGATCAGCCACCTTGGATTAAGAAAAGCTTAGTAAAGTCTCATGTGATGGTTGTTAAAGGAAAGACCCGAGGAGGACCGCCTGTACTCCCCGAGTCTAATGGGCGGGGGGAATCCTGAATTAGCCAAGTATTGGGCTTATTCTCTGGTCACCCTGACAGGTAGCGAGGATGAATCAGACAACTCCTCAGGATCCAGTCCCTCTGCACCACCACTCCCTCCCTCAGGGAAACCTCCACCGGTGTATCAAATTATACCTAATGATTCAGAGCGAGTGCCTCAGCCAAGTGCCCCATCTGAATCAGGGAATAAGGGCTATAATTTGCGCAATATTGTAAAATCACAGCCGGTACTGAACTGCCCGATGTGAGAGGTTATCGGAGAGGGGGGCGATGCAACTTTTGTCTACACTCCATTTAGTACTTCAGATCTATTCAATTGGAAGAATCAGAGCCCCTCTTTTCGTGAAGACCCTGAAAAGATGAGGGACTTGTTTCAATCCATTGGGCAAACCCATCGACCCACTTGGGCTGATGTCCAGATGATGCTCCAAACCCTCCTGACCCCTGAGGAGAGGAGATTAGTATTGGGGATGGCAGAGCGCATTGCAGCAGCCAGGGTAGAAGTGGAAGGAACCTCTGGTCGTACCTTGCATGATACCTGCCTTGTTGAGGAACCGGGATGAGATAATCATACTGCAGCAGGAAGAGAGCTGAGTGCACAGTATCTGGGGATTATAGTGGAAGCAATGGGGAAGGCAGTGCCCCGGGTTACTAATCTGTCTAAATTGTATGAAGTGAGACAGGGAAAAGAAGAGGATCCCTCAGCCTTCCTCGGGAAGCTGTACGAGGTGTTCCGCAAGTTTTCAGACCTAGATCCAGGAGCCCCTGATAATCAATGCATGGTAAATCTTATGTTTATTGGTCAATCCACTACTGATATTCATAGGAAGCTACAGAAAACTGAGGGAGGTCCCGAGAAACCGATTTCAGAGCTGGTGGAAATTGCATATAAGTTGTATGGGAATCGTGAGCAAGTGCAGGAGTGCAAGGAAGATAAAAAGGCTCAGCGAAAGATGGCAGTGCTGGCAGCTGCTATAACTGGAGGTAACCCTGGAAAGACTGGGATACAGAAAGGGAAAGGAGGAAGAGTGGGAGCAGACGTTTGTGCTTACTGTAGGGAGAAAGGACACTGGAAGAGGGAATGCCCGAAGTTGAAGGAGAAGAGAGAGGGGGAACCAAGAGGTCACCTCATGCGGGCAGAGGAAAAGGGTGAGGACACAGAATGAAGGGGACGGGGATCTAAGACCACTACCCTTCGGGTTGGAGCCCGAGAAGATCCCATGGTAACCATTAGGGTTGGTGGCAGAGACTTTAAAGCCTTGGTTGACACTGGGGCTACATTTTCAATGATTCCAGAAAACCCCCTCCATGCAGGAACTAGCGAACAGCATGTTCTTGTGGAAGGGATTGAGGGAACACAATCCCAACTCCCCGTTTGTAAGTCACTCCTCACCAAAGTGGGGGACCATTTGCTTGAGCACTCCTTTGTATACTCTCCAAGTTGCCCGGTTGTGCTACTTGGATGAGACCTACTCACAAAACTGCAAGCTGAGATATTTTTCAGAGACAACCAGATGGTGGTCCAGTTGCCTGTCAAGCAGAACTCGAACTATCAGATGGCTCTCCTGGAGGACCGACGCCCTGTAGTAAGTTCTGAAGATCACATGACAGGAGTAGACCCTTCGGTATGGGCTGATGGAACCCCTGCACGAGCTAAGTCGGTCCCCCCGGTAAGGATCATACTCAAGGATGGGGAGGGGCCCGTTCAGGTAAAACAGTACCCACTCAGCTGAGTGGCCAGAGCTGGACTCAAGCCATTAATAGAGAAATACAAGAGGTGCGGATGGCTAGTGGAAGGGTCCTCACCCTATAACACCCCCATTCTTGGAGTGCCGAAGGCAGATGGGGTCTCATACAGACTGGTCCAAGACCTGCGAGCAGTAAATAAGAAGGTCCTTTCAGACCATCCTGTAGTCCCGAACCCACACACGATTTTGACACAAGTACCGGGGGAAGCTGAAATATTTTCAGTGCTAGATTTGAAAGATGCTTTCTTCTCTATTCCCCTTCACCGAGAGAGTCAAAAATTGTTTGCTTTTGAATGGGAGGATCCAGATACTTTCCATAAAGCCCAGCTCATGTGGACAGTTCTCCCACAAGGATTCATAGCAGCCCCCCATATTTTTGGACTTGCCCTTCAGAAGGACTTGGAGGAGTGGAATGGATCACACCCCGCAGTGACTCTCCTCCAGTATGTGGATGACCTCCTGGTTGTAAGCCCAAATTTGCAGCTCTGCGAGGAAGCCATGAGATCACTGCTAAACACTCTAGGGGAAAAAGGATATAAGGTCTCTAGAGAGAAAGCCCAATTATGTCAGCCTCAAGTTACATTTCTGGGATATAAGCTCTCAAAGGGAGTCAGAGCCCTGAGTGCAGACCGCATACAGGGAATCCAAGGTCTAGCCTCACCTAAGTCACCCAAGGAGCTGCGGGCATTCCCAGGGCTAACTGGGTTCTGTCGACTATGGATACCAGATTGTGGTGGGAAGGCTAGACCACTGTATGACTCCCTGACTAAGGAGAGTCTCACTGAATGGAAGTGGACTAAAGAAATGCAGCATGCCTTTGATCTGCTTAAGGCAGCATTAACCCAGCCCCCTGCCCTGGCCATCCCAAACAGTAAAAAGCCATATCAACTGTATGTTCATGAGAATCGAGGGGTTGCATCGGGGTGCTGACGCAGCCATCAGGCCCAACTTGGAGACCAGTGGAATATTACTCAAAGGTTCTAGATCCAGTTGCACTCAGGTGGCCAGCCTGTCTTCGGGCTGTGGCAGCCACAGCAGCTGTTGTCGAAGAAGCCCAGAAGATAGTCATGGGTGCAGACATGGAAATACACACCCCACATGGAGTTCCCCAGATTCTAGAGACTGAGGGAGGAAAGTTTCTCAACCCCTCCAGACAATCACAGTATGAGATATTTTTGCTCTCTAATCCAAGACTTACTTTCAAACATACTACAGCCTTGAACCCTGCAACCTTGCTGCCGGAACCAGGGAGACCAACGCATGACTGCCTTGAGGTCCTGAATCAAACCACACAGGTGCGACCTGATCTTGCTGAGGACCCAATTGAAAACCCAGATGCTGAATACTTCGTAGACGGCTCCAGCTCTGTCATCGATGGAAAAAGATGAACAGGATGTGCAGTGGTAACCTTAGATGAGGTAGTATGGAAGGAGTCATTGCCGAGCTCATGGTCGGCACAGGCTGCGGAACTCACTGCGCTCACCCGAGCATTACAGCTGGGGACAAGCTGGCGGGTTAATGTATATACTGATTCTGGCTATGCTTTTTCTATGGTTCATGTGCACGGACTATAGTGGAAAGAAAGGGTTTCATTATGGCTTCTGGGAATAGAATTGCTAACGGCCCCCAAATTATCAAGCTACTAGATGCACTCCACCAGCCTAAAGAAGTAGCAGTCATTCATGTGCGAGCCCATGGGAAGGCTGCTGAGGAAAAGCATAAGCTTGGAAATGCAAGGGCTGATGTGGCAGCAAAGGAAGCTGCATTTATTGGTGGAGAGGTGGAGGAAGTATCCAGGCAGGCCTTGTCCCATGCCGTATGGCCATACGTCTAAGATCTAGTCCCGCAGTATTCCCCTGAAGAAGATAAATTTGCACAGGAGGCTTGCGCAGAAAAGAACTCCCAGGGGTGGTGGATAGTACCAGGTGGGAAAGTCATGATACCCAGGCCATTGCTCTTGGAGGTGCTGCACCAGCTCCATGCAAGTACCCGTATGGGAGGCTTGGGTATGGGTGATCTAGTGATCTGCCAAGCAGTAGCCCCAGGGCTATATGTAGAAGCTCAGCGTATTGCTACCAGGTGCATCACATGTCAGAAAGTAAACCCTTGAACGAAACCTCCTGTGCCAATGGGAGGTAGACCCTGGGCAGCGTACCCTGGACAGGCATGGCAGATTGATTTTGCCGAGCTCCCACGATCCGGACATCATAGGTTTTTACTTGTCAAGGTAGACCAGCTCTCCGGATGGGTCAAAGCATGGCCCACCAGGACTGCCACTGAGGCTACAGTAGTGAAGTATCTGTTGCAGAAGATCATTCCCTGGTATTCTCTGCCCGAATCCATCGAGTCGGATCAAGGACAACACTTTTTGAGAAAAGTGGTTCAAGAAGTCGCACAAGCTCTCAAGATCACGTGGAAACTACACACACCATGGAGACCACAGAGTTCAGGACAAGTGGAACACATGAATAAGACCTTAAAAACTCTACTCACCACGATCTATATTGAAGCACACCTTAAGTGGCCTCAGGCATTGCCGCTAGCTCTTACTTCCATTCGAAACACTCCCCGATGAGGCATCAAATTAACCACCGTATGAAATTATGTTTGGCAAGCCTTCTCAGGTCTTACCTCCTGGGATGTGAGAAAATGTAACTTTTGAATTAGGTAATAGCGAGCTTCATATGTATGTTATTGCTTTGCAGTCTGTCTTGTCTTCTCTTCACAGGTATGCAGCCTCCTTTCAATGTCTGCCTTTAGACGTTCCGGTACATGAATTCCACCTGGGAGACTGGGTCTTGGTGCAGTGGAGGAAAAAAGAACCTTTGACTGAGTGGCCCTTTCCAGGTACTTTTAACAACCCACACCGCTGTAAAGATTACCGGCCATGACAGTTGGATACACCATACCCATCTGAAACGACATCCACGAGTGTCAGAGGACACCAGCTCCCAGGACGAGCTCACTCCGGAGGCTGAGCCGTCCTCGGAACAAGAAGCCAGCAGGTGGAGCTGTGAACTTACTGGTGATCTCCAAGTGCGCCTGAGGCGGCTTAGTCAGAGTCCAGAAAATCAGATAATAAAGTAACGAAGGAAAAGTTTAGGCTGTATTCAATCTCAAGAGAGGGAGGATATGGCAGGAGTCTTAATATGCCTTGTTGTTATCTATGTAGTAAAGGAGGCAGGATTGAGCAGCACTAACCACCACCCTATATCCCCGTTCCCCTCAATTGCTTCCCCAGAAGCAAATTTGTATGTTGACATGATGGAAAGAATTGCAGGTACTTTCAATCTCACCAACTGCTGGGCCTGTGGGGGACTCCAAGAGGTCGGAGGACGGTGGCCTTGGAGTGACTAGTGAGTAGTAAGACAGATGTTAAGAATACTAGTCAAGAATGGGAAGCAGAAAGCATCTTGAGGGGGGAATATTGTTAGAATTGCACAGCTTGCATCTTGCTCTTGATAAGAAAAGAAAGCTGCCCAAGGTTTCTCCCTCTCCCTCCTTAGTCTTTCTCATGCTGATTACAGAAACTGGAATTTATCTACATAGCCTTGGGGAATGAACTGTTGATGAACTCTTGTGGTATTGAGCATGCTTAATTAGCTGTTGCATATTTACCTCTCCGCCCTCCCTACTCAAATGACTAATTATACTATACATACGATATATGTAATGATGTAGTTACATGTATGTTTGTATGAAACGGAAGTAAGCTGCAAGAACTTCTGTGTCTGTGCATGCGCCCAGGAGATTTGAGAAGATAAATGCCGCTTGCAGACACAATCAAGGGCCAGAGACTGATCTGAGCTGAGCTCCCTTCTCTGGCCTTGCTTGCAAGCAAATAGACCCTTAAGTGCCGACTGATGTCTGTGTGTCTGTGATCTCTGCACGCCTCCAGGGAACGAACCGCCGTTTGTGCAACAATCATGCAAAGGAAAAACAAAGACAAACAATTACAGTATTACCCTGGTTTCACTAAGTATTTGGGGAAACTTAGCTCAAGCTTAACTAATACAGTTCAGGTTCAGAAATCTTTGTCTAGAGAGAAGGGAGAGAGAGAGAGAGAGTGAGGGCTGGGATCTCACCAGTCCAAGGCACTCGGGTTGCAAAGCTGACAAGTAAAGTTCTCAGCATGATCCTTGAAGGGAGATGATCTGTCTTTTCCAGCGTCCCAAGAAGAACAGCGGGTGGTGTGAGAGAGACTTCTCCTCTTGAAGCACACACACTGCTGCTTTTTTACATATCTTTATACCCTCACTTCAGCTTCTTCAAAGCATTCTCAATAGTGTAAATCATTGTCTTTTTTCTTGACAAGGGGTTATCTGGTTTGGAACATCACAAGAAACTGATCGATACTCAGGAAAACATAAGGTTAAGGAGTAACTAGACACTTAGGAGCCAGCTTGACATTCCTATGGATAGCAGATATACTGATGGGAGATCTCATCATTTCTTCAGCATCAGAGTTTGGGATTTTTATTTGTTGTGAACAAGCCTCAGCTTAGCATGACTTTTCCAGATCTTACTATAGTCTTTTAACAGACTTAAGGCAATTATTGGAGTGTTCATAACCTGTTGTGGAGAGGACTTCCACCAGTCGTCTCGGGAAAAGTATGACAACACTTGTGGTCAGGGCTCCAATGGTCTGGATGCTGTGATGAACCTTTTGCCATTGTTCAAATGTTGCCCATACCCCCTCTGACTCGGTCTCTTTGCCTCAGCATTCCCTAACCCAGCAACCGAGTTTTAGTCCATCAAGGTTAAATAGGCCTCCCCTAGTGGGACCGGGGAATGTACAGCCCGAGATGCCTAGTAAACTTTGCTTCTCCTTAGAGGTGTGTGTGTGTGTGGAGGAAGTACTTTTTAATTCCAAATTAGAACTGGTCTGATAAATGCTGAGCTGGGTGTGTGTAAATGTGGCCTGATTAGCATTTGAAGCAGATTCCCCATCATGCAGTGCTCCCCTGCTTCTCTGATCCCAGAATTCACTGTGGTCTCTGCTTCAGACATTTTGTTCTCCATCTCCCATGTAAATGAGTTGTCATCTGCTTCCATCTCAGATACAAATGAGACCTAGGGCAGTTGTTTCACTCTTGTCACCCTTATCTGGAGGGTTTTAGGTGCATCTCCCACTGCATCTTAATCAGTTTTTGTTTAGGTAGGGGGGGTGGGATTCTTTGTGAGTCTGCGTCCTGTGTCAGGGTTCCCCAAGAACATGGAGCTGAGAGGTAACACCCTTCAGGTTACATCCCTGTCCCTTCTCTCCCTTACACACACACACTCCTTGTAACCCTACATGTCAACTAGAATGTAATTGTTTGCATCTGCATAATGCCTGTAGTTAGGAAGGGGAATATTTAGTTGACCACTACACAAGGTAAAAGTTTCTGGTAGACTGAGGTAGTAATCTTTTAAAGTCCTATAGATCTATTAAGATTCCTCTGGTATTTCCACACTGTGAAAAGGGGTGCACAATTTCTTCTTGTTGATTCTATGAATATCAGGAAAGAACATGTTGCTGGACAACTGTACAGGGAAGATCTTAATCATCTACCTGATCCATGCTAGCTCAAGAATTTACTGTCCTTTTGCACATATGAACTGACCAGTGCAAATAAGTTTGATGTTTCTCAGTCAATGACTAAAATTTAAGTAAGAATTTACTTATTTAGAGAACTAAGCCTCATTTCCTGTCTTGAGTTAATCTAGTGCTTAGCAGACTAATCTTGTTCAAAGTTATGTTGCTGTTCTATTTCTTTTTGATGCAGCTGAATGTAATCTAGTGAGCAAGTCAATGAAGCAGTCACCTCACATATTTAGGTTCTTATAAACAGAAAGGACTTTAAATTTTTCTTAAGTTACACATTAAATCATGACATTTGTTTCCCAAGCCAAATAATCATGGTGGTTCATCCATTTTCCATGTTAGTCTCCAGGTTTTTTTTGCTTTAATAAATATAATTTAATTATTGTACAAACAGACTGAGGGGGGTTCCAAAAATTCCCTCTAACATCTTCACTAGGTTAATCTCTTCAGATTTGGGAGTTTAACTCAAGTCATGTCAAAGAGGATTGCAAATGAGAAGATTTTCAACTCTTCATGCCAAGTTAAAATTGCTAAGAGAGGCTTTGAAATCTGACTTTGCTGAAGGTTTTTAAGATCAAGTTAGTCAAACATTTTTTATGAGTGATTGGCATATATTTGATTTTCTCCTGAGCCTTGGGGATAGACTATATGCCTTCTTCAGGTTTCTACCAGTTCTGTCTCCTGTGATTCTACGGTTATGTTAGATCAATGCTGTAGCTGTGATGGTCCAGAAATTATGCATGGGGCAGGGGTTTCACCCTAAGAATATCATCTTAAAACATGAATGATACATGCTCCCGAAGGCTGGTGGGGTATGGCGACTGCCTGCAGGCAGTGGCTGGTAGGCTGGGGCAGCTCCTGCTTCTGCATGACACTTGTCGAAAGGCAGTGCAGCTGCTCTGCCCCACCCCAGCTGGGTGAATGGCAAGAGGTCATAGCCCTCACTTCCAGCACTTCCTACTGCCCACACAGAATTTACCCTGCACAGCCCCAGCCCTGCACAGATCTGGGGGCACTTTCCCCTCCCCAATGCCCTCCTGGAGCAGTGGCAGAAGCAGCAGTGAGAGACACCAGATGAGCCACCAGATGAGCAGCTCCCAAACCAGTGGCACACAGTGGTGGGAGCCACTCCACCCGCTTCCTCATGCCCCTCCCCATCCTGTGCCTCCACCCCAGCTGGGCAGCACTTTCCCCAGTCCCAATCTCTCCCTCACTGTGGGGGTATTGACCTGCAACTCCCCATGCCCCTTCCCTCCCCCCTCCCCCACCACAACAGACTGACCAGCTAGATGCAGCTGTGTCAAGCATCATAAAGGAACTAATCCCCCTTTTATAATATTGTTTCTATGGGAAAATTGATTCTAACTTACAATGTTTTGACTTAAGATGCAGTTTTCAGGAATCAGTTGCATCATAAGTCTGAGGATTGCCTGTACTTTAAAACTGTCGTAAAGGCACTTAAAATGGAAACATTAGTCAATTAATGGGCGTTAACCCACCCAAAATACCCTTCAAATGTTTTAAACTTATACCAATTCATGCAAGTCTTATCTTTGATTAGTTTTGCCCAGGTCATTCTTAGTCTGCTCTGGAGAAAGAATATTCACTCCTTTGGTCTGCTGTGGGGACAGGGGGAGGGGGAGTGGATTTTAACCCCCCCCAACTCTACTGCCCAGGGGCTGTTCCTCGTCCCAAGCCACAACTGCCTCCTATTCCCAATGCTGCAACTTCAGTGTATCCTGACCACTCCAGGCACCCAAATGCAGGTCACCCATTTGCTGCTTGCTCAAGAACCTCCATGCACTTGAATGGCTGGCCATTGGTACAATGGAAGTGGTTAACATGCAAATTAACTTCTAATAAGCACAGGCAATTCACTTTTGGCACTGGGTAACCATCTCAATCCCCATCCACCCTGCCTCTCTGTATGCTGCCAGCTACAGCACCAAAGCTCAGCTTTGCCTCCCCCAAGGTATTCCTTTGAACTGAACTGTAGTTCATCTAAAATGACTGAACTGAACTGTAGTTCATCTAAAATGACTTGCTCCTTACCATGTCCATGCAGTGAGCCTTTTGAGTTTCAGATCTGCCAAGATGTGAGTGCTAACTCCACTCCTGCCCCAGTGTAGCATGCATTGAGCCAACTGTGGCTCAGCTTTGCCCTGGTCTGAGTACTAACTCAACAATCCAAATCAAGTGAAACACATGCAAGATGTTGGTCTGTTTTTCATTCTTAGTCTTTTTTCACTCCTTTCTCTTTACTTCTTTTGACATCCCCCACTTTCCCATTCTCTTCAAAAATATTTTTCAAGAATTTTACCTTCTCAGCAACAGTTCCAGCTGCATCTTGATGGCTACATAGTGAAAGAAGCCACATGGTGTTTTCTATACTTCTGAGCTACTTAACACTCCTTCCCACTCCTTTCCCACCCCAGAGGGAGTTGTAGGAGTGAATTTAGTCAGGCTTCTGGCCTCCCTGACTAGAAAAAAAGACAGAGACCAGAAGTGCTGATACTGCTTATTTCAGTTATATGTTTTGAGATAAAAAAATCCTGCATGTCTTATTACCTTGTGCACAGAGGTCCAATTAAGTAAACTTGTTTTAGTTTCTTCAAAGTCTTTTTTTTTTTCTTTATCTGTCTTAAGTATAAAATGCTTGAAAACTTAGAGAGGGGGAAGATTCCTTTGAAACGCACAAGTGAGCAATTCCCCTTGCTGTATGAAATCCTCCCTGTGATCAGAGTGTAGCCCTAAATGAAGAAAATCTGGCTCTGTCAGGTACTTTAGTAGCAAGTCACAGTTGGTCAGGTCTGTCAAAGCCTAAATCTATGACTGCCCTGAAACTGTGCTAACTTCATGACAGTGTGTACCATTTAATTTGTTTAAATATTTTATAGTTAATCTGTAATAGCACTTTAAGATGCATAGGGAAGTTCAGAACCTACATATTTAAGCAGCATCCGATCTGTGGTTTCATAGGAAATAGGGCTAGGAAGGACCTCAATAGGTCATCTAGGATCTAAATTTTGTCTTTAGATGCCTGACCTGATAATACATTGTCATTTTGTTTGCCTATCACCTTGCTGGCTGAATGACATAATGCAGAAAGAGTCCTAAAATGCTTCATTTTATGATCATCTAGGAGTAACACCACACAATTCAGAAAAATAAGAAATTAATCCCATCTTAATGTCCCAAGGAAGAAACCTTTGCCTGTCATCTATGTCAGCATTTGGTTTTAGGATCATGGTTGTTTTTTGAGGTGGGAACAAATGTGAAGAGCAGAATTTCACAAGAAAAGCCTTTGTTAAGGGAATGTGACAGATTAGCAGTATTTTTGGAATACAAATGTAAAAGAACAATTTTGTTCTCATTTAATGTTCTTCCTACAGGTCTACTTTAAGAACACAAAATAAATCAGGAGAACATCATTAACACAGCAAAATAATTTGACTTTGTGGGTGTCTTTAAGAGCCCTGAACTGTAGCACTTCCTCTTCCTAGTCTTCTGCATAGTCTATGTTAGGCCCTGACTCAATGCAGTGCCCAATGACTAGGGAGATGATGATCCACTTGCTCAGAGAGCAAGCACTAGCACACATTGCTAGCAACACCTTTATTTAAAGTGCAGACAGCTTTGGGCAAGCTCCCGAAGAAATGAGGGAGCAGCAGTGAACATTAGTTTTTTCTATATTTATACACCTTGGTTTATGCTCATTAACATTTACTCCACCTTTGTTCTTCTTTTGTTCCACCCTTAGTTCTTCACATTAAGCTCCACCTCTGTTTACTGTTTGTTTCATTAGCATGGAATTACCTATGCATTCCACTTATGTACATGTCTTTTTGCTATGAGCATATGTCTAAGACCCTGACCCCACTTCTTTGGTCACGGGGCGAACTTTGACCAAAACCTGGAAGTTTCTGGAGGCCTCTTCACCAATCATCATTCATCTTTTTGTGCATGTTTATTTTGGATTCTGTTACCAATAATGTGTTGTCTTTCACATTCCAATCTGTTTTCCAGTCCCATGATGTACCATCTCCACATTCCCAGGACTTCACCTCCCTCACAATACACAGACTTATGTAGACTTACTTGAAAATGGTTGACACAGTTAAGATGGTTACTTAGCATAAGCAAAGGACTGGCTTAGCATAGGCATTCATAAGCAAAATCTTATCTATAGAAACTATATATCTTACAACACTACTATATTGTTAAGAATATGCTTGCCTAAGCATTTTGCAATGTTACTTTTAATATATCATTTTGCCTTGTGGTTAGTAGCTTTTGCTGGGCAAGGTGTTATTAAATACAATGTAAAGAGTCTTAGCAATACCCTTGTAGAATAGTATGCCTTGGCTCGGGGTGGTGGGAATTGTTAAAACAATTGGCTACAGACATAGCCACTCAATTTTTCAACCATTTAACACTGCAAATTAATAGAACATGAAAATGTATTACATCAGAAAAAGACACGGGGCAGACACCTGAGTTAGAATAGATCTCTTCCTAATATTACCAAAAAGCTCAGAAACAACAGTGACAAAATCATCTTTAGTGCTTTGAATGAAATAGAATAATGTTCAAGCCTTAATGGACATGGCATTTGGAGGAAAGGTACCTTGACCCTAGAACTAGATTACATTTTGTTAGAAACAATTTGTAGCTGTTGACTTAATAGGCATGAAACCAGCCATACTAGCTATTGTCTGGTCTTTGTGTTGGTATGTCTATCCATCCCCTAGACAAACCTCTTTTTGAAATATTTATCTATCTGCCTAGTCACCAGTAATAGAGAAAATGAAGGTGGGATTTTTTTAAACAGTGCAGATGATAGGTGATCTAGTTCCACTGACAGCTGAAAGAACTCATCTTTCTAATTCTCTTAGGTTGAATGACCAGGGAAAGCAGTTTGCAGGCAGTTGCTGGAGGCAAGAGGAGGAAAGAGGAGAGAAGCCAGGCATCAGATCCTGCTCAGGAAAGGTAAGAGATCCAGCTGCCTGTGACTTTGATTATTCTCAGTTGTACAGATGGGACAGAGTGTTGTACAGGCAGGACGGAGTAGGCAGGAAAGGTGAGGGAAGTTGCTCTCTGTGTTAAGGAGCATTATACATCTACCTTAAAATGGGATCAGAGGTGGAGAAAGTTTAGGCATTGTGGGTTAGGATACATGGAGGATGAGGGGAAAGGGACTGGGGGGGGGGTCTGCTACAGACCACCACATAAAGAGGAAGAACTAGACTTGGAATTCTTAAGGCAGCTCTCAGATGCTATACAGTCTAGGGATGTGGTTGTCATGGGGACCTAAACTACCCTGACATCTTCTGAGAGGAGCAGTCAGGCAAATCCAACGATTCACGTAGGTTTTTAACCTGTATACAGGACCTTCACCTAATGTAGGAGGTATACGGTCCCACTAGGGGGAATGCCTTACTGGACTTGGTGTTGGCTACAGGGCATGACCTGATAGGGGAGCTGTAGATTTGTGGTCACCTTGGGGACAGTGACCACCAATCAATCAGATTTACCATACGATGTAGGGTTAGTAAGATAACTAGTAGGGTGGAAGTGCTTGTCTTTAGGAAGGCTAACTTCAGTGGGCTCAGGAGTTTAGTGAATGATGCACTGTAGGATAGGTGTAATGGCAAGATGGGAGTCCAGGAAGGGTGGCCATTCCTAAAGGAAGTGATCCTTTGGAAACAGAGGGAGACAATTCCAGTGTGAGGGAAAGGGGGGAAAGGGGCCAAAATACTTCCTTAGCTAATCAGAGAAATCCAGGGGAGCCTAAAAGCAAAAAAGGAGGCATATAGGCAGTGGAAGCAGGGCAAAGCTACCAAGGAGGAGTGTACCTACTTGGCCTGCACTTGCAGGGAGGCAGTCAGAAAGGCCAAAGCAACTATAGAGCTGAGGTTGGCAACACAAGTTAAAGACAACAAAAAGTCTTTTTTTAGGTATGTAGAGAGTAAAAGGAAGGCAAAGGACAGGATAGGACTCCTATTGAACAAGCAGGAGCAATTACTGACAGACGAGGTATAAGGCTGAACTCTTCAATGAGTTTTTTGTCTCACTGTTCTCGAACAAGGGTCAAGATAAATCTCATTATCGGTTCTTAGTTGGGCAGAGGGACATCGGCCCGCCAAATGTCAATGCCTACATGGTTCTGAGTCACTTGGATGGAATGGATGTATTCAAGTCAGCAGGCCTGGATGAGTTGCATCCGAGAGTACTGAAGGATTGGCCGGTGTCATAACAGAACCACCGGTATGGCTGTTCTTCCTGCTCGGGCCTCAATTGTCTCAGCTACCCCCAGAATCAAAATGACAAAAAAATACCCAATTGGGCCATGTCACAGGGTCACACAGGTGCCCTGTTCCTAGGAAGGGTAAGGGCTGCTGAAGCTCCCTGAGACAGCACAGGTGGTGGTTGCCAGAGCAACCAGGATGGTCACATGGCCAGAAGGGGGCAGGGCCGAGCCTTTATAAACAGCCCAGGCTGGAGCCTTAGTTAGCAGTCCCCTTCTGGCAGCCTGAGGTGCAGGAGCTCTGGAGCAGAGCAGAGCAGAGCAGAGCAGAGCAGAGCAGAATGTTGCAGCCTGACCACCCAAGTGGCTACAGCCTGGTGAGGGTGGAGAGGACTCTGACTGGGAGGCCTTTGAGAGAGAGCCAGGTGGGCTTAGATCTTATATTATAGCCAGGAGGCTTTTTGTTGTGTTTCAGCTGTTTGGCTTATGGTTCTGTTTAGTTACTGTTACACCGGAGGACCGGGTGAGGCTGTAAGGGTGTGAGGAGGCCTCATTTAGGAGTGCCCTAGTAGAGTGGGGGTGCTCCCAGCGCTGGAGTGTGGTGCTGCATTGTGGGGTGAACTACCCCAGCCCTGGGGAGGGGCACAGTGCTAGTGAGGGCACTGTAGTTGGGGTACAAGACCCCAGCCCTGAGAAGGGCAAAGAGGATTTTGGGGGCCAGGCATAGCTAAGGCCACTTGAGCACCAGTAAGAAGCTTGAGGGGCTTGTGTTAGGCTCAAAGGGGAGAGCCACACGAGGAGAAGCCTAGGGTGGGTGCTACTAGAGAGACGAGCCTGGAGAGACTTCATAGATTTCATAGAAATTAGGGCTGGAAGGGACCTTGGGAGATCATCGAGTCCAGCCCCCTGCCCAAAGGGCAGGAAGTCAGCTGGGGTCATAGTATCCCAGCAAGATAAACATCCAATTTACTCTTGAAGGGGTTCAATGTAGGTGCTTGAACCACCTCCGCTGGCAGCCTGTTCCAGACCTTGGGGGCTTGGACAGTAAAGAAATTCTTCCTTATGTCCAGCCTGAAACGGTCTTACAGGAGTTTGTGACCGTTGGACCTCGTCATCCCTTGGGGCGCTCTGGTGAACAGACGTTCCCCCAGATCCTGGTGGTCACCCCTGATAAACTTATAGGTGGCCATCAGATCACCCCTGAGCCTGCGCTTTTCCAGGCTAAAGAGTCCCATGGCTCTCAGCCTGTCATCGTAAGATCTGTTTTCCTGATCTCTGATCATGCACGTGGCTCTCCTCTGGACTCTCTCAAGCTTCTCCACGTCCTTTTTGAATTGTGGAGCCCAAAACCAGATGCAGTACTCCGGATGCGGCCTCACCAAGGCCGAGTACAAGGGGAGAATGACATCCCGGGATTTGCTTGAGAAGCATCTATGGATGCAAGCCAGCGTTTTGGTCACTTTACTAGCCGCAGCATCGCATTCCAGGCTCATGTTCATCTTGTGGTCAATGATGACCCCCAAGTCTTTTTCTTCTGTAGTGCTAACCAACGTAGCACTGCCGAGCCTATAAGGAAGCTGCAGGTTTTTCCTCCCAAGGTGGAGAACCTTGCATTTATCGGTGTTAAACACCATGAGGTTCTCGCCTGCCCATTTGCTGAGCTTGTCCAGGTCAGCCTGGATCACCCGCCTATCTTCTGGCGTGGATGCTTTGCCCCAAAGTTTGGTGTCATCGGCGAACTTGGCCAGTCCACTCCTGACTACAATGTCCACATTGTTAATGAAGATGTTGAACAGTATGGGTCCCAGGACAGAGCCTTGAGGGACCCCACTGGTCACAGGGCACCACGATGAGTGACTGCCATCAATCACAACCCTCTGGGTCCGACCACGGAGCCAATTTCCTAGCCAGGGGATCCTGGTGGAGCCAAGGCCACAACTGGGCAGTTTGGCCAAGAGGTGATCATGGGATACCAGATCAAAAGCTTTTTTGAAGTCAAGATGTATGACATCAACCTCTTCTCCCTCGTCCAGGTGATAGGTCACCTGGTCATAGAAGGAAATGAGATTGGTCAAACAAGACCTACCCACAACAAACGCATGCTGGCTATCCCTTAGAATGTTAGCCTGGGCCAGTCCGGCAAGGATGGCCTCCTTAATAAACTTTTCTAGGATCTTCGCCAGGATAGAAGTCAGCCTAATGGGCCTGTAGTTAGCCAGATCCACTCTCCTCCCTTTTTTGAAGATCAGCACCACATTGGCCTTCTTCCAGTCTTCAGGCACTACACCAGAGCACCAGGAGTTTTCAAAGATCCTTGCCAGGGGCCGGGCTATGACGCTCGCCAGCTCCTTGAGTATCCTGGGGTGCAGATTGTCAGGGCCGGCTGACTTGAAGGTATCCAGCTTCTCAAGGTGTTCCTTCACGAGGTCAGCATTTACGGAGGGTAGAGGATCCCCCTCACCCAGATTTCCCTGTCCCACAGCAGGCATGGGCGTCCCATGTGAGTGATTAAAGACTGATGCAAAGTACCTATTTAATAGGTTGGCTTTTTCCTTGGGTGTCAGTTGTCAGTTGCCACATCTGGTTTAACAGGGGTCCAATGTTGCCCTTGCTTTTCCTCCGGCTCCCCACATATCTGAAAAAGGACTTTTTGTTGTCCTTGATGCCTGAAGCTAAGTTGGAGTTCAGTTGCAGCCTTGGCTTTCCTGGTTTGCTCCCTGCAGGACCGGACCAGCAGAGAATAATCCTCATTGGAGGTGAATCCCATCCTCCATCCTTTGTAGGCTTTGAGGGTGAGTCCACAATTATAGAGAGCCCAGAGGGGGCAGAGAGAAGCCCCAGGAGCAGGCATGTGCTTGAGGGAAGCCCCATGAGGGGGCGAGTGCAGAGAGAAGCCCCGGTGGTGGCAGGTTTTAAAGCAAAGCCCTGGTGGGGGTCCACAGTGGTGGGGACCCAGAAGGGTCAGAAAGGCCGGATAAGGCTGTGGTTGCCTGAGCCTAATTGGTTACTTATTATAGACAGGAGCCCAGAGGGGCGAGGCATGGCTTAGGCCGCCGAGCCTAGTGGGCGAAGCATCACCGGTAAGCCTGATAGGGCTAAGGACTAGATGGGTGCATGTTGCGTGACAAGCCCGGGGGCACCAGAAAAGGGGCGCATGTTGTGTGACAAGCCCGGGGATGCCAGGAGACGGCGGAGAAAGTTAAGGGCCTGAGAACTTCCAGGAAGAGCTGCGAGGCTTGGGGCTTGCTAAAGGGGAGGTAGAAGGCAAGCATTGCCCATAAGGCAGGGGGTGTATTGGGTAACTGTAGCAGGGCACTAGGGTGCCTGCTACTGAAGATGGGGAATGGCTTAGCTGCCAGTTAGGAAGGCATCAGGTCTTAGCTGTTGGGAGCTGATTAGATCAGCTGACCGGCAGGGGGCGAGGCTTGGCCTTCATAAAGAAGGGAAGGCAGAGGCCAGAAACAGTTCCCCTCTGGCAGAAGCAGGAGTGCTGTGGGAGAGCTGAGCAGCCCAAGTCAGTGGTTGCAGCCTGACCGGCTGTGATGATGCAGGGTTGGAGAGAACCCTGACACAGGTTAGTGGGTGAGCCAGCATAGTTGTGGAGTTGTGATTATTACACCGGAGGACCAGGTGAGGCTGTAGGGGTGGAGGAGGCGTCAGCAGGAGCTCCGCAGTAAGGTGGGAGAGCTCCTGACACCAAGGAGGGTGCCGCGAGTGGGGGGTCCCAACCCCAGCCCCAGCGTGGGTATTACCGGAACAGGCTCCAATTGGAAGCCCCAATTGGGAAGGGCCCTACTTGGGCATAGCACGGGCCCAAGCTGCGCACACACATGCCCAAGAGAGGGCAGCGAGCGCAAGAGGTGCGAGCGAGGGCCCCAGTGGGGACACAGAAGGCCCGAGTGCGGGCAGTGAGCGCAAGAGGCGCGAGCAAAGGCCCAAGTTGGGCATAGGAAGGCCCGAGTGCGGGTGGCGAGCACAAGAGGCACGAGCCAGGGCCCCGGGTGGGGCATAGGAAGGCCCGAGTGCGGGCGACGAACATAAGGAGCGCGAGCAAAGGCCCAGGGTGGGCAGCGAGCTTGGGAGGCGTGACCCCAGGTCTGAATGCAGGCAGAGAGGCCGCAGGGAGTGCAGGACGCAGGCCAGCACGCGAGCGGCCATGGAGTATAAGGGAGGCAGGCCCGAGCGGGACGCTGCCTGTGAGATACGAGGCCCTGAGAGGGGAGTAAGCTGGTTGGGGAAGTCCGTGCTGGGTGAGGAGGGTCACAGTCAGAGAGAGCTGCCCGAGGAGGGGGTGCATGTATTGGGTTGGCCCCGGGATAACACCAGCACCGGGACTTAGAGGAAACCCCGGCACAGTAAGACCGGCCCCGTGCCAAGAAGGGTAGGAAGGCAGCCTCCTTCACTGAACAAACAAGATCAAAGTAGTGGTGGGCGAGATGGAGGATGTGAAAGACCCAGACTTGGCACGGTAGGCAACGGCACTAGGGGAGGTCACAGCACCCCTAGGGGCCGTCCTGCCACAGTAACCCCATTCGGAATGGTGGAATAGTATCAGCCGCGGTGTCCAGGGTGATAAGAGGCAGCGTCCCATACTAAACCTTATAACATCAAAGATGTGGTGGGCGAGTAGAGGGTGCTGGATCAGCTAATTGACACAGCAGGGGGCACTAGTGAGATCAGGGCCACTCCTAGGTCCCACTCCGTGATGGGCAGCATCCAGGAACCACGGACTTCATCCAGGAACTGAAAGAAGACCAACACTTGAAAAACTGGAGACCCTGCAACTGTCACCATTACAGAGACTTGGAACTGCACAGCCCTGAATGGAGCACACATGCTGTCTCTCTCTCTCCACATGGACTTCAGAGGGCTTCAGCCCCTGCAACAAGCCTCTTTAACTGAATCCCAGTCCCTTCCCTAACTTAAATTCCAGCCTCATTCTCTCCCCTTCTCTCTCTCTCTCTACTTCCCACCCTCTCTGCTACTTTCCCCATCTCCTCCCAATTCCATCTCCCCTTTTCTGCCACCTCTCAGCCTCCCCTTCCTTTCCTGCTGTCCCTCCTGCTTTTCCTGTGATTTTGTGCTGCTCTCTCTGTTTTCAGGCTTCCCCCCACCTCCTGCAGCTTTCCAGCTCCTATTAGCTGTCCTGCAGTTCTCTCCAGCTTCCAGCACATACTGCTGCTCTCTGAAACTTCCCTAGCTGCCCCGGAGCCATCCTCTGGCTCCCCACACCCAGAGCCCCTCTTTAACACCCACACTTTCCTTTAGTCTCATTTTTTCCCTCCTCTCCCCCAGCTGCCTCTTCAGCTCCCCCATAGCTCTGGCTCCAGTCTGTGCTGGCATGTTCCCCCGTTCTGCAGGTTTTAGGTGTTGTCTTTTAATCAATTAAGGTCAATTAACCTGAAGTTAACCCCCCAGCCTGAGTTCTTCAGCCCAGACCCCTGTAGTCTACTGGTTCTAATCCCAGTCCTGGTAACTTTAACCCCGTACAATTCTACTTTCTTACCTTCACCTTTTGCCAGGTCTCCAAAGGAAACAAAGCACATACATACATATCACAACAACTAACTTAGGAACGCACTTGTGTATATGTGCAGGTGGGTGGTATGTGTGTAAATTAGTGAATACACATATATAGATATAAACACTGTGTGCGTGTGATATATGAATTGGTAATCCACATAAGTGTATTGAATGTGCAGGTGTTGGTAAGTGGTAACTGAGTCTGTCTAAATGTGGTGTGAGTGAAGCCAGACTAGTTATTTTGAACGAGTGTGTATCTGAGTTGCTCGTTTGAGAGTGTGTGTGCGTATATATATGGCATTGTGGCATGATACAGGAATTAGTGATCGGTGTGTATTTTTTGTGGTGTATAGTGTATGTGCCTGAGAAAGTAGTGTGTGTGTGAATGAATAATAGAGCTGTATGCAACCAGTGCATGTGTGCTTAATTGATTTTCCTGTGTGCAAGTGCAATTATACACCACACCCTCCTGTATAACAGTGCAATATTGGGATCCTGAGCACAGACCTGAACTCTCAGGGCAACAGTGATGCAAAAAAAAATACTGGACGCATGCCCACAGGCACGCACCCAGAAACCAATGTGCACCTCTGAGGCTGCAGAATGGGCGGACTGTCCCTTATGGCACACAAGTAGGAGAATGGCATGCTTTCTCCCACATGTCCTTTCTCTTCACTGCAGTCACATCCATAGAATTACCCATCTGACATCAGGCCCACATTTAAAAAAAAATTAAAAATTCAACCCATCCACAGTGGGGCCTGTGCCCTACAGGAACTGGCCATGGGCTGCTGCGAACATACCCCTTTCCAGAACCAACATCAAGCACACCTCAGGAGCTACAAGGAAGGCTTCAGGGCTGCTGACTTTTTGCTGCTAAGGCCTCAAAACTCTCATTTACCACAATATCAGAAATGACAAAAAAACCCCCATTTCAGCCCTCACAACTTCATATTCCTCACACACACTTTGAGTTCTCCAATTGAAGCAAGGGCTTAAATCTGGTGCTCCTAGCCACTTGTCCATTTGGTTCTGGGGACTGTGGCAGCCTCCATGTGTCATGGTGCAAAAAAAACAACCACAAAAAAATTCTGGAAGCAAGCTCATAGGCACACACCCAGGCACCAACTTGTGACTCTGAGGCCGCAGAGTTGGGAGACTGTCCCTTATGGCACACAAGTAGGAGAATGGCATGCTTTCTACCAAACGTCCTTTCTCTTCACCACTGTCACATCCATAAAATTACCCACCTGACATCAGGCCCACATTTAAAAAAAAATTTAAAAATTCAACCCCTTCACAGATGGGACTAAGCCCTGCAAGAAGCGGCCATAGGCGGCTTGAAACATCCCACTTTCCCCAGCCTGCATCATGCACAGATCAGAAGATACAAGGAATTTTCCAGGGCTGCTGGCTTTTTGCTGCTCAGGCCTCAAAACTCTCAGATACCCCAGAATCAGAAACTACCAAAAAACCCCATTTGCCCAAACAACTTCCCTTCCTCACACACACTTCGAGTACTCTGATTGAAGCAAGGGCTTAAATCTGGTCCTTGTAGAGGCATGCCGATACCCTAACTTTGATCCCTGGATCCTAGCCACTAGTCCCTTTGCAATTGTTTCAGAGGACTAGGTTCCGAATCCTTCCATGGGAACCAGTTTCCGGGTTCTATGGCGGATCAGGTTCTGGATCCATCCTATGCATCCTGATTGCATTTTTTTCAGAGGACTATGCTCCGGATACTTCCCTGGGATCCGGTTTCTGGGTTTTCCAGCAGACCGGGCTCCGGATCGCTCCGATACAAATTGTTTGCAGTTTTTTCAGAGGACTAGAATCTGAATCCTTCCATGGGATCCAGTTTCCGGCTTTTCCAGTGGACCGGGCTGCGGATCAGTTCAATGGTTCTTTTTTGCAATTGTTTCAGAAGACTAGGATCTGGATCCTTTCCTCCTGATCCGGTTTCCGGGTTTTCCAGCAGACAGAACTGTGGATCCATTCGATGCATCGTGTTTGCAATTGTTTCAGATGACTAGAATCTGAATCCTTCCATGGGATCAGTTTCTGGTTTTTCCGGTGGACCGGGCTCTGCATTCCTCCGATACATCCTGTTTGCAGTTTTTTCAGAGGACTAGGCTCCAGATCCTTTCTCCGATCCAGCTTCCGGGTTTTCAGGTGGACCGGGCTGTGGATCCTTCCGTGGGATCTGGTTTCCTGGTTTTCCAGTGGACCGGACTGCGGATCCTTCTGGTGCATCCTGTTTGTAGTTTTTTCAGAGGACTGGGCTCCGGATCCATTCCCCTGGATCCAGTGTCTGGGTTTTCTGGTGGACCAGGCTCCTGATAGGTCGAATGCATCCTGTTTGCAATTGTTTCAAAGGACAAGGCTCTGAATCCTTCCCTGGGATCTGGTTTCTGGGTTTTCTGGCTGACTGGGCTGCGGATCCATTCAATGCATCCTTTTTGCAATTGTTTCAGAAGATTAGGCTTCGGATGCTTCCCTGGTATCTGGTTTCCGGGTTTTCTGGGGGACCTGGCTCAGGATCCCTCCAATGCATTATGTTTGCAATTGTTTCAGAAGACTAGGCTCCGGATCCTTCCCTGGGATCCAGTTTCTGGGTCTTCAGACGGACCTGGCTCCTGATTTGTCCACTACATCCTGTTTGCAATTGTTTCAGAAGACTAGGCTCCGGATCCTTCCATGTAATCCAGTTTCCCGGTTTTTCAGCGTACCATTCTCCGGATCCATCCAATGCATCCTGTTTACAGTTTTTACAGAAGACTAGTCTCCGGATCCTTTCCTCCGTATGCGGTTTCCAGGTTTTCCAGTGGACTGGGCTACGGATCTGTCCAACGCATTCTTTTTGCAATTGTTTCAGAAGACTAAACTAGGGATCCTTCCCCCTTATCCACTTTCTGGGTTTTCCAGCGGACTGGGCTCCGGAGCCGTCTGATGCACCCTGTTTGCAATTGTTTCAGAATACTAGGCTCCGGATCCTTTCCATCAGATCCAGATTCTGGGTGTTCCGGTGGAGCAGGCTCCAGATCTGTCTGATGCATCCTTTTTGCAGTTTTTTCAGAGGACTAGGCTCCGGATCCTTCCCTGGGATCCAGTTTCTGGGTTTTCTGGCGGACCAGGCTCCGGATGCGACCAATGTTTCCTGTTTGCAATTATTTCAGGGGACTAGACTCCCAATCCTTCCATGGGACCCAGTTTCCATGTTTTCCACCAGACTGGGCTGCGGATCCCTCTGAGGCATCCTGTACGCAGTTTTTTCAGAGGACTAGGCTCTGGATCAGTTCCCCCGGATCAGGTTTCTGGGTTTTCCAGTGGACCAGGCTCCGGATCTGTCCGATGCATCTTGTTTGCAATTGTTTCAGAGGACTAGGCTCTGGATCCTTTCCCCCGGATCCGGTCTCCCGGGGGACCAGGCTCTGGATCCGCCTGATGCATCCTGTTTGTAATTGTTTCAGAGGACTAGGCTCTGAGTCGTTCCATGCCATCTGGTTTCCGGGTTTTCCGGTGGACCGGGCTCTGGATCCCTCCGATGCATTCTGTTTGCAGTTTATTCAGAGGGCTAGGCACCGGATTCTTCCCTGGGATCTGGTTTCTGGGTTTTCTGGTGGACCAGGCTCCAGATCCATCCGATGCATCCTGTTTCCAATTGTTTCAGAGGACTAGGCTCTGGATCCTTCCATGGGATCCGGTTTCTGGGTTTTCCGGTGGACTGGGTTCCAGATCTGTCCATTGCATCCTGTTTACAGTGCTGGGGTATGTTAGACTTTTGAGGCCCGAGCAGCAAAAATCCAGCAGCCCTGGAGCCTTCCTTGTAGCTCCTGATCTGTGCATGATGCTGGCTGGGGAAAGGGGGACATTATATGCCACCTATGCCCGCTTCTTGCAGGGCTCAGGCCCGTTTGTGAAGGGTTTGAATTATTAAATATTTTCTTAAATTTTGTGAGCCTGAGGTCAGATGATTATTTCCATGAATGTGACTGTGGTGAAAAGAAAGATAGCTGTTGGGGCCCGAACAGCAAAGTTTTCCATATTTCCAGTGGACTGGGCTCCGGATCCGTCTGATGCATGCTGTTTGCAATGCTGGTACATGTGACATTTTAAGACCTGAACAGGAAAAAGCCAGCAGCCCTGGATCCTTCCTTGTATCTCCTGAGCATGATGCTGGCTGGGGAAAGGGGGATGTTGGTGGATGCCTATGGCCGCTTCTTGCAGGGCACAGGCCCCTCTGTGAATTGGTTGAATTTTCTAAATTTTTTTTTAAATGTGGGCGGAGGTCAGAAGGGTAATTTCATGGATGTGACTAAGGTGAAGGGAAAGGTAGTGTTGGAGAAAGCGTGCCATTCTCCTACTTGTGTGCAATAAGGCACAGTCTCCCTACTCTGCGGCCTCAGATGTGCACGTTGGTGCCTGGGGGTGTGCCTGTGAGCTTGCATACAGGGTTTTTTGTTGTTTTTTTT
>JAVSML010016284.1:8753-66503 GCA_038503035.1 Crocodylus rhombifer
AGGACATTTCCATAAATTAATGTTGTTAATAACAGTGCCACAAAAGACGCAAAGCACTGCAAGGAAGGTGGAAGGGGAAGCTCCATACACACACTTAGAAAGTGTTCAGCGTCACTCGGATGCTGGGTTGTACCTTAGAGTTGGGTTTTCACTTTCCCTGTCCCCTATTCTGACAAGTCCACTGCACTCAAATTCCACTCCATACATTTCTTCATCCTCAAAAACCTGCATAGATCAAATGTTCACTTTTCTAAAGGATCTAATGGAATGTTTTAAGCAGAATATGAGTACCATTTTTTTTAGGAACGGTTAACTGAAAAGGAGAGGTGGACAATTTTTCATTTGAATCACCTGAAATATCTTATAACAAAGCTTTCCACTTTGTACTATGTATTGAGCTTCCCAATTTTACTTCTCCATGAACAGGTAAGCAACTTAGACTTGTTTTTTCCTTAGCAGAACTCTCCTCTTCCTTCACAAAGAAAGAGAAGAGAAAGGAGATGGCAACATGCTGTACTTGATCATTGTTTACTTCAGAAGATGGTCCAGAAGTTTGCTGCAAAAAACTCTAAATAAGTCTACTCTTCTTCACGACACATTTAGTAGTCTAAAACACCAAACCACCATGAATTGGGTATAATAATACTGTTATTTTTCATGCAACAGAATCTCATGGGGCTTGTTCAGACAGTTGCCTTTTGCACACATAGGAGTCAGGATTATCAAGCTTCTTAAGTCATTTACTGGCAATAACATGATTTTCAGCTCAATGTGCCACCACCTAGTTTCACAGAAAATAAGGATATTAACAGACTGCACCTGTCGGGCCTTGATCATATGGTCCCTTGCTGCCCGGCCCTGGGACTTGATGATGACCTTTCGCTCCGTCCCTTAAGGGTATGGGGCCCTGATCTCCTGCCGTCTTCTCCCCTCCTTATCCCGTCTGCCACAACTTTGATGCTATCTCAGTGGTGGAGGGGTCCGACCGTCTGATTCCGGCTGCCCCAAGGCCGAGGCGTGATGTTCTTCGCGAGGCTCCAACCTCCTCTGTACCTCGCCCTATACCCAGCCTCGACGGTGTGCTATTGTTGTTGTCAGTGGCCAACCCTCTCTCTGTGTGGGGTTCCTCCTGGTTCCTGCTGGCTCCTGAAGGAGGGCTAAGTAAACCCAGGCCCCCTTGACTTTTACGCCCTTAGTAGCCCTGTCTCACTCTAACTCCAGTGTCCAAAAAATGAATAATAATAATAATAATAATCCCACCAAAAGGATAAGGGCACCACAATTGTATGCCCCTTCTTAACACTCCCTTGGTCACCACCTAGGAGCACCTAGTAGTAGCGTGCTCCCCGCTTTACCAACTACCCATCCCCCTTAGGGATGCCTTCCTAAGCCTGTGGGGTACTCATGCGTGTGTGCCCTCCACGTCCCTCAGTAAAGGAACCATCCCTCGATGGGCTCCTGCCTGGGTCCTCTGTCCCGGACATGAGGGTCTTAGCTGGCCCCTTGATTGGATACCTCTTTTCCTGTAGATCCACTGGCCTTCGCCTCTGTTGACGAGGTCCCTGCTGTAGGCTCTCTTCGCGGCCCAAGGGTTATATGTAGCCGGGATACCTGGGTCTTTCTCCATCCAATGGCAGCGTCTCTACTTGGGCACAGTTCAGGATCCTTTTCTGATCTGTGCGCAGCGTTCCCTGGCTCCACCACCTCCTTGGTGGGTCCAGGGACTCTCCTTTCGCTGCTCTCTCGCCACCTCTCCTCCTCTTCTGCCTTGTTGTCCCCCCTTCTTATACTTCCGGGTTGGTTCTCCTCCCCCTCTTTCCCAGCCTCTTCCCCTTTAAAAAAACCACGGCTAACGAGCCGCGTGGGTCCTGCCGCCACTTCCAGCTCTGCCGTGGTTCCTGCAGCGGGTAAGATGTTTTTATTCATTTCTTCTTTCTTTTCACTGTCCCTGAGGTGTACTGTCCCCCAGGGTCCCCCTTTAGCCCTTCGGGGTTCATATCTTTCCCTTGCCCCGGGACACAGTTGCAGCAGATGTTTGAATGTTCTCAGTATTTAGGAAATCAAAGTACTTCATTAACACTCATTAAAGCTGTTACAGGTCCAAATTGTTACATTACTAGAAAGTTCATACTTTTCTACTTTCCCTGTATGTAGCAATACTACCACTTAAAAAATGCAGATCAAGCTGACTCATTTCTAAGCCTTAAGTAGGTCATGAGTGATGGTCTTGGAATTTGTGGCTTTTCAATTTGCATTTAAAAACCAGTGGCAGGTTTATCTCCCTTTTTTGTAAACAAGTCTCTTTGAAAGACAGAAAGAGGGAAAGACTCTTCTCTTTTCCCCAATTAAATGGAAATGTTGTTGGGGTGTTGTTCTGTAAAAGGGTTGGAAGCTCTTTGCAAAACATGGCTCCTACCACACTCCAAGTCTCAGTGTTCAGATTAGCTCAGTCATCTCAACACACTTCACCTCATTAAGAACACAAGAAATGCCACACGGGACAGATCCTGGGTCCATTGAGAAGGCTGCAGGTGTCTTACAGTGGATGAGGGCATATTAAGGAAAAGCATATTGAAGCAGAACATAACCACATTGTCTCCCCTGACGCTCTCCCTCTGCAGCTCTCAAATGAGCAAGAATAGTTTTTTCTGTCTTTTGCTTTTATATCTTTCTAGGCTTTGTATTTAGAACATATGAAGATGCCAAGACGTGTCTTGGCTAGGCATGGAAGTAGTCAAGGATATTCATCTCACACAGCTTCAAAGCTGTAACTCAGAGATTTCATAAGACCCCATGCTTTCATTTTTTTACAACCATCCTCATCCATCACCAGGAGGCAACTCAACAGTAGGCTTCTACTATGAATGCTGATGCTACCACACTGGGGAAACCACGGGAGCTCAATAAAGAAATGAATTTGTACTTGACACAAGGGGGAATTCAGTCCAGAGCAAAAATAAATACATAAATTAATAAATAAAAATACACAGGCAAAGCTAAAGTCACTCCAGGTTTTTAAAAAACTGGATGTGTGTTTCACAAGGCATGGGAAGTATTTGAAGTCCTTCCACCGGTCAATGGGCATCAGTTGGTTTTTGCTGACCACTGGTCACTGAATCAGAAAAGTTCAGGTGCACACCTGAACATATTAAGTACTGGCTCCTTCCCTGCTTTGAATTTCAGAACCCCCAGCATGTCAGTAGAGGAGCAAAACTGGATTCATGGACATGGGAACAGATTGTACCACCAACTACTTTGGGTAGCCTGCAGAATTAGCTCCGATCAGTGTATTTAAATTAAATCAGCAGAGAAAGACCAGGAAGCAGGTTTGCCTATAAAGTCATAATTTTGAAGACACATGGGGGTGGGGGAAATTTGCTGGTCATAACTTAATTACAAAACCCACAATAATCACACATGGAGGGAAACATGGAGGGAAGCATTTGGAGGGATGACACATGTAACAAAATTTGTTTTGCTGCTAATAAGGACCTCCAGCACAGGAGATGCCTCAGATGCTTTTGGTGGTCTGAGAAGTGTATAAAAGGGCTCACAAAGGAGGGTGTTTTAATCACTTCTCAACTTATCTCTTCAGTAAGCTGCATAAGTCCAATGTAGCCTGATCTTTAAGTTTTAAACAGAACAGTTGATCTTGCATTTGTATTCACTGGTTTTCAGAAATGCTTATGCTCTTTCCCTTTTTTTAGTGCTTTTGTTGCAGTTGGTAGGTTGCAGGTATTAGGGAGCCGCCAGGTGGGGTTGGCATATGAAGGGCACTTGGGACACTAATGGCCAGAACGAAGGAGGGACCCAGATGAGGCAATGCTGTGCCATGTCTTGTGCAAAATGTAGGTCCATCCAGTCATGATTTACAATCAAAATCCTGAGCTAGGTGTCCAGCTTCCCTTTTGCTCAAATGAATAGACACAAGCTCCTCCAGTCCAAACCAGATAGCACGGTAAGCCATTGCAAAGCACAGAAGAGAAGGAGCAACATTTGACATTCTGCCTCTCTCCCCATCTGGGGTGATTCCCCACAGACCTGAATTGCCCAGGAAAGAGGAACACTTGGGTTCTGGGTCCTGAAGTGAATACACATTCCCCACATCCCAGGACTGTGCCTCCACCATCATGCCAGTGGCTGAGTAAGCTTGGAATAAAGGCTCCCTGCCCCGCTTCCTGCTGCAGTTGACACACAGGGCCCTGGAGCCTGCTTTCAGCTAGCATCTTTGAGGCAAAGAAAGTGAGAAGGCTTTGAAGTTGTTGTTTAGGGGAGAGGCTGTGGGCAAATGGAGCAAAGAGATGAGGTGGAGGAAAGGAGAGCACTGACACAAGCATAAAGGAGGGCTGAGGTCAGCATTTCCCTGCTCCGTCCCCCAGTCTCTGGGTCCCTACCAGATCTCCCTGAGAACTGTTCTCAAGTGTTGACCCTTGATCCCATCAGAACTGCAGATGTCATGTGGTGGGCCAGTAGGGGCCACTCCTGAGTTGAGCCACCCACCTCACTGCGCCCTACCATCTTCCAGGCTCTGAGTGCCTCCCTGGGGGCACCTCACATCTGGTCGACCCCTTTCCTGGAGCACACCCACTAGCCTGGGGGTACCATTGCCACCACCCAGGGCTGGGCTTGATTCTGGCTCTGTGCTCCCTGGGAAACACAGGCCTAGTAGCCCTCGAGGGTACTTGATTCACTTCAAGAACTTGGGATGCTTCCCTCAGTCAGAAGCACAAGTAGTGGTCTCCCTTAGTCAGCTGAACCAAGGGGACCCCACGTTGGGGTAGGGGAAATTTGCCAGTCGTAACTTAATTACAAAAACCACAATAATCACAAACATGGAGGGAAGCTTTTGGAGGGATGACACATATAAGAAATCCATATTTTTATTACTTATTTATTACAGTAATTTGCAGGTTGTAGGTTCACATGTAGCAGTCGAAATTCTCAAATATATTAACTAATTTACAGGCAATACCATAACTTAATGTCATCCTGTCACAGCTTAGTTTCACTGAACCTAGGGCTAATAACTCACACCGTGGATATTCTAATATTCTAAGAATTTAGAAAATTGAAGCACTTCATTAACTGTCATTAAAGCTGTTACAGGGTAGTAATCATTACATTACTACAAAGTTCATAATTTCCTATTGGAAGACACCCCTGTATGTAGCAAGACAGCCCCTTTAAAAATGCAAATAAAGCTCACTTGTTTTTAATCCCTAATTAGGCCATGAATAATACTCCTGGAATTCGGGGCTCTTTGATTTGCATTGAATTAGCAGTGGCAGGTTTCTCTCATGTTTTTGATAAAATTTCATGGGCCAGATCTGCTGGTGGTGTCACTTAATATAGTAATGAATTTCTAGGGCATTTGAAAGAGGGAAATATGCTTCTCCTTTCTAAAATTCAATGAAAACTTTGTTGAGGTGTTGCTCTGTAAAAGGCTGGGAAGCTCGTTCCAAAACATGGCTCCTACCACACTCCAGGTCTGGTCAGGGTTCAGATTAGCTCAGTCATCTCAACAAGCTTCACCTCAGTAAGAACACAAGAAATGCCACATGGGACAGATCATAGATCCATCGTGAAAGGCGTAGGAGTGTTACAGTGGCAAGGGAATGTAAAGGAGATGAATATTTAAGGAGGAGATAACGAAGCAGTTCTCTCCCTCGTTGTACAGTACTGTCATTTCAAAGGAAGCCTCTGCCTCCCTGGACTCCACTTGCAATCCATTGCAGAACACTTGGCATTGCAACAGAGGTCTAAAAGAGTTTGGGAGTCAACGGGAAAGAGAAGCTCTTTTATCCTTTGCTTCTAACTAGAAATTTGGCTGCACAAACTGCATCATGGAGAAGCTACTTAGTCCCCTCCTTACATTGTGCTTTGCTTCATGTGACATTATTCAGAGGGAAAAAGTAGTGACGAAATAGTTGGAAACAGGTTGGTATTAAAAGTCAGCCGCTGAAAGAGAGAAGCACGCCTTGTAGAAACGGGCCAGGCACAGAATCCTGGTTGTGGCTCTCTAGAAAACCTTGGGAATATTTGCTCTCTCCCCTGTTTCCCTTCAATCTCGGTATACTCAGTTTCTTCTGTGCATTAAGATTCCTCTGCAGCATAATATTTGCTTCCTGGTTTTGTTTCCCCTCCATTCCTTATTTGCACACCTGCTGCTAAAATTCCCTCCTGTGCAGAGCTCCACACCCAGCATGATTCAGTTCCCGCTGAAGTCCTACACAGAGAGGAAGATCAGCCCTGGAGCATGTCTGTGTGCCCTGTTCTTTCCCGCTAGCCCAGATGGGGTGTTTGCTATTCTCTTTTGTATAGGGCACTTGGTCCTTTTCAGCCGTGGCTCCATGACTGATAACACTGAACAGACGGCAGCCTCATGTCTCCCTTCCAGTCGCTCCAGCCTCTTAATCTGTTCTCCTCAAAAGTATGTTCTAATTAAGATAATCTAATCCTAAAGAGAGCTGATCTGCAATCCCAGTTTTTAAACAAGTCTTTATGATAAAGGAGGAGACACAGGCCTGTCTGCATGTATTCGGATGCAGTAGTCCTCTCTTCCGTTTCCCCATTTCCTCAAAACTGATATCCAGGTTTCCTCCTGTTTGATTACACAGGAGAATGGAGACTGCTGAGAGAGAGAGAGACGCCTCACTCAGTCAGTTGCACGTTGAACACATAGCAGTCCGGACTCTCGAGTTTATTAACTCTTTTACTGGCAATTATGTGACCTTAATCTCAACACATCACTACTAATTATCACAGATAATAAGGTTAATAACAGACACAGTGGATGCTAAAATGCTCTCAGAATTTAGGAAATCAAAGCACTTCAGAACAGTCTTTACAGCTGTAACAGGGGCAAATAATTACATTACCTTCCTACCAGAAGACACGCCTGTAGGTGGCAATATAGACACTTTAAATACGGAAATCAAGCTCACTTCTTTTTAATCTTTAATTTGGTCACGTGTTATTGTTCTCTTGGAATTTGGGGCTTTTAGGATTGCATTTTAAAAGCAGAGTCCTGTTCCTTTCTGTTTTGTGTAAACAATTTTATTTCAAACTTTACAGGCCAGATCTGCTGGTGGTAGCACTCAAAACAGCCATTACCTTCTAGGGCGCTTGAAAGAGAGAGAGAGAGAGAGAGAGAGACTTTGTAGGAGAATTATTCTGTAAAGGGGAGGGAAGCTCTTTGCAAAACATGGCTCCTACCACACACCAAGTCTGGTCAGTGTTCAGATTAGCTCAGTCATCTCAGGTATATAACTATCTCTCCATCTATCTAGATAGTTAGATAGGTAGAGAGGTACCTATCTATCCATCTATTTATCTCTCTACCTATCTATCCACGGCATGGGCAAGCTGTGTAAATGAATCAAAGCGTGTGAAGAGGACGGGGCCTGGATGCCCCAGACACATCGGTGATGGGAGCGAGGTGCCTCAGGCCCTGGCGTCTCAGGAGATCTCTCCGAGGCAGAGTTTGTCAGGGAACCTAGAGGGACGCTCTCAGACATCAATGGGCTTTCTGAAGACAGTGATGACACAAAAGCGCACAATGTTATCCTGGAAAGTGATGCGCATAAGAACAACATTGATATGATAGAGGTTAAAAAAGAGAACGGTGGTTTTCAATTAAAGATCAACAAATTCAAACAGCAATAAAATGAACGGGGGTATCACTGGGGTAGAAATCACTCCAGATGAATTGGGATTCCTGAGGGTGGTGTGGGAGCAAATATGACCGGTTTCCTATACCACGTCCTGCCTGAAATCCTGAAGATCTCTCATTGCCTCCAGAGAGCGAAGGAGCTCGCCACAGGATCCATGGACCAGGGCAGGCTCAAACCCCGGACACGTCTATCTCGGCCCCCGAGGATCTGCCACGGCTCGGCTTTTGTCCTCAGCAAAGAAGAATGGAAATCTTGAGTTTAAATGATAGAAAATCTCACTGTTTCCCGATTTCTCAAAAGGCCTGAGCATGATGCCCAGCCCAGCCTTGAATAACCTAAGGGAAATGCTACATGGATCCAATGTCAGATATGATATGAAACACTCTGCCAGTTTTTTTCCGTTGAGTTGGAGGGAAAGGAGAAATGATTCATATTTCCCTCCGAGGCATGGGAGGACCTTGAAAAATCCCGTCCGGATCTAACAGCGAGAGAGACTATGGTCATTTCTTGAAGAGATTTTTTCTTAATCAATTTATTTATTAATGATTTTGTTAGTTCTGAGGTACTGTGGCAGCGAGATACTGTTGCAGGAGTCCAGAGGCACTGAGGGGACAGTTCCCCCTTCATTTTCTGAGGCACTGAAGAGACAGTTTCCCCTCCATATTCTGAGGCATTGAGGGGACAGTTTTCCCTCCATTTGTGGGGCACTGAGGGGATGGTTTCCCTTGGATTTTGTGAGGCGCCAAGGAGACAGCTTCCCCTCCATTTTGTGAGGCACCGAGGGGATGGTTTCCCCTTCATCTTGTGAGGAACCGAGGGGATGGTTTCCCCTCCATTTTGTGAGGCACTGAGGGACAGCTTCTGCTCCTTTCATGTGACACTGAGCAAGTAAGTAGCTTTCCCTCCATCTGAGGAGTCCTGCCACGCTGTTACTGAAGAAGAGACGTCTTGGAGTAACTACCTGAGAAGAAGCCAAATCCAGGGTTCATTTACTTTAATTATAGAAGTAACATGTAATTAGGGGTCATAACTGTTTTATTTATACCAAAGTCCAATTGGAAATGCTGGAACAGCTGGTACACAGATGGTTTTTTTACCCAATATTGATGTGCTCGAGGGGTTGATTACAGACTTCCTGTACTGCTTTAGTTAGTGGATTTTAATATATTAGGGAAACTAGTAAAATGAACACACGGTTGATGCTGCAATAACAGTCTCATAGTTGTACCTGTTTAGTGTGCGAAGTGGGGGTTGTACGCAGATAAGCTGTCAGGGGACTGAATGTGCTGAACTCCTGTGAAATTATTCTGTTGGGGTTTGGTTTCTTCAGTATTATTGTGTTAGCTTTTTCTTTTTTCCGTTGTCTCAGCTGGATTTCCTCTGTGAAAATTCATAAGGGATGTAATCCTCCTGCTTCAGGGCATCATCCAATAATAAGGCTAGAGAGTGAGTGGAAATTATTTTTAGACTTACATTATCCTATAATCCGCAGCATTTCTTACAATATTGCCTCAAGCACAAGGCACGAACACTTTCAGGATTACAGACCATGTATTTCACAAGACATTACAACACCCTGACTCCCACTAACGTGTGACTGGAGTTAATGAGTACGATGTCTCATTTCCAAAATCTGTCTTGTACAGGTAGGCCTGTAGCACAGTAGTACCAGTGCACGTCTTTTAAGTGACACTAATTTGCTGTATTTTAGGGCTCTTGCACATTAGCACAGCTTTCACCATTTTCACCTAGTGCTAATGTGCACTAGGACTAATCTACTGCGCTTTGAACATCTCATGCAGATGCACTGGAAGAAACCGTCCAGCTCTGAGTTCTGGGGAAATGGAAAAGGGCACTACTGCCTCCAGTGACATGAAGACACAGGGCACAGATGGGCTCCAGGCTCCTCCTTATTGAAAGGATTAAGTTGGCTGGAGATCAGATCACCTCTGCTTAGGATGGATTGTCTTCATATTGACATGCTTTCAATCAAACCAGGGTGACAACAGCTGGAGAGATTTGAGGGCTGGCACAATGTTTCTGGACTGTAGAAAGCGCAGTACTAACAGTAATGGAGCCCTGCTGAAAAGGACCAGGCACTCTATCCAGGAAAGAAAGGGTACACACTACACACACGTTTCAAGTCCGATCTTCCTCTCTGTGTAGGACTTAAGTCTGAATTAAGTCATGCTTGGTGCTAAGTTCTGCACAGGAGGTAGTTTCATCTGCAGATTTGCAAATAAGGAATTGAGGGGAAAAGAAACCCAGGAGGCAAATATTATGCTGTAGAGTAATTTTAATGCAATGAAGAAGTTGAGTATTCAGAAACAGACGGGATACAGAGGAGAGAGCAAATACTCCCAAGGTTTTCCAAAAGGCCACAACCAGGATTCTACGCCTGGCCCATTTTGTACAGGGTGCGCTGCTTTTTTTCAGCTGCTGACTTTTACTACCAAGCTGTTTCCAGCTGTTTATTTACTACTTTCCTCCATGAATATTGTCACATCAGGCAAAGCGGAGAATAAGCAGCTTTTCTATGATGCAGTTTCTGTGGTCATTTTTTAGTTAGAAGCAAACATAAGAGAGCTTCTCTTTCCTGTTGACACTAAACCCCTTCTACACAACTGTGGCTGTGTCAAGTGGTCTGCAATGGATTGCAAGTGGACTAGGGAAGCAGAAGCTTCCCTTAAAACGACAGCATAGCATGAAGAGGCCTTAATGCTTAATGGTGCAGAGAATTCAAGGTTCATAAAGTAACAAAGCAAAGTGTAGGAAAAGCATGTATGGGGGATGGAGTTTTTTTTAGCAATGCTGAGCCCTCACAATGGAGGTGCTGGGTGCTTAGCACTGCTCTAAGCCATGTCCTTCGAGTAAGCTGTGATTCTGTATCTTGCTTTTCATGTCCACATTTCTCCAAGTGCCATGGATATTCGAGATGGATATAGCATGGCCAGCTATTTCCAGAGCTGCCCTGACAGCACCACTAGGGGGGTATGGACCAGCAGCAACAACGCCAAACCAGCCTTCCGCATTGGTCATAGCAACAACACGTATATGTTGGCCTTCTACGGTAGTGGGGAAAACAGTCAGACCGGCCCTGGTAAGACAGGTCTTCAATTATGTCCAGGCTGTAAAACTTCTTGCTGTGCTGGAGGTGATCCTAAAACGCACAGAAGAGAACAGAGCAAACATGACACATCTGCAGTTCTGATGGGATCGAGGGTCAAAACTTGGGTGCAACTCTCAGGGAAATCTGGCAGGGACCTGGATACTGGGCGATGGACCAGGGAAATGCTGACCTCAGCACTCCTTTCTCCCTGTGTTACTACTCTCCTTTCCTCCACCTCATCTCCTTGCTCCACTTGCCTTCAGCCATGTTCCTTTCTCAGGTAGGGACATGTGAGTAAAATTCTTATCGCTTGACCCTTGGTGAGTCAGCATTTTGCTAATGAATACATGGGGGAAAAAAGGCTCTTCTGGAAATAAAATGGCAGGACAAGCAGTTGGTTTCAAAGGCATTTCAGTAACTGAGCACCTGAGAATCTGCATTTAATATATCTAATTACACACACAAAAACCCAATGGATCAGAACAGTGATTCTGTTCATTTTTGTCCTGTCCCCAGTAATACCAGGTAGCACTTTCTTCCAAAAGCTGGAAGAAAACTTGGAAAGAATCCACTGTGTATTTTCTTCTGTGCACAACCAAGTTAAAAGCTGGGTGTGAAGTTTTCAGTCTCAATGATTCAAACACCCAATATTTAGTGAAAAATAAGAACAAGCATCCCAATTCCCATTTCTCTGTCATACTGCTGCCTTTCCTTCGAAAGCTTATGCAGTTCTTCAGTGCCCCCAAATATCCTAAAATGTCCTGGAGTATATTTGCAAGATTCTTTCCCAGTGTTAAAAGTCCATTAAACACAGTATCCATGTAGTTAAAAGAGATTGAGTTGAATCGGATTTACCTGGTTTACCAGGGAGAGTAAATCAGGAGAAGCGAGTAAAGAGCACTTGTCTGCAAGTCCTTTTATACAGCTTCTTAAACTTCCTGGTGCAAGCAAAACATCCTTTTTTTGCTTAGCAGATGCAAAATTTTCTGTTGTGGATGTTACCCCTTGAAATGAAATTGTTTTCTTTGTTGCTTCTGATAATTAATTTGTCTTCTGCTTCCCAGTATTCCACATGCACATTTCATGTTTTTTCCATCCTAAACATTTCTGGGCCAACTGCATTCCTGGCCTGATTGAGATGACTTAGTACAGGTCATACTGGGCGGGAAGGGTAAAATTTGCTGTCACTTGGTTTCCTTTTTTGGGAAAATTTTTCAGCACTTTGAACTTAACACTGAGCTGGATTTGAGCAGAAGCCAATATATTCACTGTTTACCATGAAGGTAGAGCTAACAGGCTGTTTTCTAAACATTTTGACATTTAAATCTTTAGAATATTTTCATAAATTAATTTTGTTTCTAATAGTGCCATAAAAGACCCAATGCACTGAAAGGAAAGGGGAAGGAGTGTCCCATAGCTCCCTACACACAGTCAGAAAATGTTCAGTGTCACTCAGATGCTGGGTTGTACCTTAGAGAAGGGTTTTAACTTTCCCCATCCCCTCTTCTGACAAGCCCAACACATTCATATTTCACTCAAGGCACTTCAACTCCATCCTGAACAAAACAGCATAGATCAAGTATTCACATTAGTTGAGGATCTAACGGGATGTTCTAAGGAGAACATGACTTTACCATTAAAATTTTATTTTTAGGAACTGTCAACTGGTCACTCAGTTGGTGGCTGGTTGCAGCCACAAGTATCAAGTTTAGTAAGTCATTCATGACTACAATGTCTCCTTCCCATCAAGATGTCACCACATTGTTTCACAGAAAATAAGGATACTAATAGACACTGTGGATAGTTTAATATTCTCAGAATTTAGGAAATTAAAGCACTTCATAAACACTCATTAAATCTGTTACAGGGCCAAATTGTTATATTACAACAAATTGCTATGTTAGGTTCCTACTGGAAGACAACCCTATATGTAGCAATAAAGCCTATTTTAAACGGCAGATCAAGCTCACTGATTTCTAAGCCTTAATTATGTATTATTATAGCCTTAGAATTTGGTGGTTATTCATTTGCATTTAAAAACCAGCAGCAAGTTTCTGTCTCTTTTTGTAAACAATTTTTTTTTTAAATTCATAGGACAGATCTGCTGGTGCTATCACTTAACACAGCAATCAAGTTCTACACCAAGAGGAAAAGGTGACAGACTTTTCTCCTATTGGAAATTAAATGAAAACTTTCTTGGGGTATTATTCTGTAAAGGGGTGGGAAGCTCTTTGCAAAATATGGCTCCTACCACGCTCCAAGTCTGGTCAGGGTTCAGATTAGCTCCATCATCCCAACGCACTTCACCCGTCATTAAAAATGCAAGAAACACCACAGGGGATAGATCATGGGTCCATCCAGAAGGTCACAGGTGTCTTACATTGGCAGAGTGAATTTTAAGGGAAGAATACTGAAGCAGAACAAAATCAAACTGTTCTCTCCCCTGCCCCTCTCCCTCTGCAGCTTGCAACAGAGCAGGAATGGGTTTTTTGTGTTTTGCTTGTGTATTATCCTAGGCTTTTTATTTGGATGTATGAAGATACCAACAACTGTCTTGGCTCCATATAGGAAACATTGAGGATGTTCGTCCCATACAGCCTCAAAGCTGCGACTTTCATGAGACCCTATTGCTTTATTTTCTACTACAACCATCCCCTGCCATCGCCAGCAGGCAGCTCTGCAAGAGGCTTGCAATGAGTCCTGATGCTACCACACTGTGAACCAACTGCAAGTCAATAAAGAAATGAATTTGTACTTGACATGAGGGGCAACTCAGCCACAGGGGGGAAAAATGAAACAGGCAAAACTAAAGTCACTTCAAATTTTTCTTTTCTTTTTAAGTGGGGTTCTGTAGATCTGGGAAGCATTTCAAGTCTATCAAACAGTCAATAAGCATCAGCTGGCTATGCTGACCACTGAATCAGAAATTTCAGGTGTGCCCTAGTGCATAATAAATAAAGGCTCCTTCCTCAATTTGAGTTTCAGACCTGCCCGCACATCAGAGCATGGACCAAACTGGTGTTTCTTTTCTGCTTATTGTCTCTGGGGAGTTTGAGAATCCAACAGAAAACAAGGAATGGAGCATAAACCTAGTTTTGGTGATATATATGCAACCCCATAAGGGAACGGTTTCCATTATTCCACCAAAGTAGAAAAAGGGGCATTACTGTAACTGGGACACAGGCTGTAAACATTAATCACAGAGCAGGCAGAAAGAAAAGAAAGCACCCGAGGAAACGATCATACTCCTGAAACCAATGCCATTAAACTCAGCCCTGAATTTGTATCTGGCTTTTCATTTTCAGCTCTCTGTCACTCCAGGGCTTTCAAGCAGTTCAGCAGTCTCCATTCTCCCCTGTAACCCTACAGAAGGAAACCTTCATCATCTGAGTTCAGGGGAAATGGAATAGGGCACTACTGCCTCCAGTAACAGGTAGACATGAGGATGCAGACAGGGCCTGGGCTCCCCAGTTTTCATATAGAGGTGTTTACAATCCAGGATTGCAGATGAGTTCTGCTTAGGATTAATTTATGTTAACTTGGACGTGCTTTTGACAAACCCAGGTTGGAGGCTGCAATCACTGGGTGGAAGGCATGAAAGCGCTCTCTGTTTTTAATAGTACATCAGCAAAGGGCTGGAGAGATTTGAAGGCTGATATTCTGTTTCTGCAATGCAGAAAGCGCAGTATTATCACTCATGGAGCCATGGCTGAAAAGGATCAGGGGCTCTATATGAGAGAGAAGTGCAAACATCCCATCTGGGCTAGGAGGAAAGGCCGGGGCACACAGACATGCTCCAGGGCTGATTTACATCTCTGTGTAGCACTTCAGTAGCAATTGAGTCATGCGGGGTGCGGGGCGCTGCACAGGAGGGAATTTCACCAGCACATATACAAATAAGGAACAGAGGGGAACAAACCCAGGAGGCAAATATTATGCTGCATAGGAATTTTAATGCACAGAAGAAATTGAGAATACAGACACAGAAGGGATATAGAAGAGAGCAAATTTTCCCAAGGATTTCCAAATGGCTACAACTGGGATTCTTTGCCTGTTGACATCAAACCTCTTCTACACATCTGTGGATGTGTCAAGTGGCCTGCAATGGATTACAGGTGGACTAAAGGGAGGCAGAAGCTTCTTTTTAAATGACATCACAGCATGAAGAGGTCTTAATGCTTAACAGTGTGGACCATTCAAAGTTCCTAGAGTGAGAAATCGAAGTGTAGGAAGCACAAGTAAGGGGTAGGGAGTCTTTTAGCAATGCTGAGCCCTCACAGTAGAGGTGCTGTGTGCTTAGCTCTGCTTCAAGCCATGTCCTTTGGGTTAGTTAGGAATCTGTATCTTGCTTTTCATGTCTGTGTTGCTTCAAGTACCATGGATATTCAAGCTGGATTTAGCATGGCCAGCAGCTTCCATATCTGCCTCTACCACGCTACCCTGGGCAACAGCACCATCCCTCCCAAATTAGCTCTCCAGTGCATGGATCATAGCAACGACAATAACACGGCCTTCTGTGGCGGGGTCTCCAACAACAGGATGAGTCTTGGTAGCACAGGTCTTCCAACATGCCTAGGCTGTCAGACATCTTGTTGTGCTGGAGGCGAACCTAAAACACAGCAGGGAGCAGAGGAAATATGACACGTGCAGTTCTGATGGGATCAAGGGTCAAAACTTGGGTGTGACTCTCAGAGTATTCTGGCAGGGACCTGGAGACTAGGGAATGGAGCAGGGAAATGCTGACCTCAGCCCTCCTTTCTGCCTGTGTCACTGCTCTCCTTTCCTCCCCCTTGTCTCCTTGCTCCATTTGCTCTCAACCTTTCCTCTAAACAGCAGCTTTGAAGGCTTCTCACTTTTGTGCATGCAAAATGCTGGCTGGAAAGCAGGCTCCAGGGCCCTGTGGGGAGCTGCACCAGGATGTCGAGAGTGAGCCTTTAGTTCAAGCTTAGGCAGTCCCTTGCCCGATGGAGCAGGCACAGTCCTGGGACGTGGGGAATGTGCATTCACTTCAGGACCCAGAACCCAAGTCTTCCTCTTTCTGTCTCTGACCACTGGGATCTGGGGGGCGAAGGTGGATTACACCTCTGATGCTTGTTGCGCTGCAGGAGGATTCATGTTTAGGCAGTTTCCAGTTATGGATCCCACAATCCTGGGCAAAGTCTGGGCTGCAGGGAATCACCCCAGATGGGGAGAGAGGAGGGATGTTGGATATTGCTCTATATCCTATGGGCTTTGAAAAGGCTGAACATGCTGCTTGGTTTGGATTGGAGGATCTTGAGTCTCTTCATTTGAGATAAGGGGGCCCTGGACATCTAACTTCAGATTTGGATTGTCACTCCTAACTGTGCACACCTACACTTTGCACAAGACATGGCACAGCATCACCTCAGCTGGGTCCCTCTTTTACTCTGGCCATTAGTGTCCTGAATGCCCTTGAAATGCCAACCTCACAGGCTGTGAGCCTCTAATTCCTGCCACCCACCAACTGCAATAAAACAACAAAAACAAGAGAAAGATCCCGAGCAGGACTGAAAACCAATGAAGAGAAGTGTAAGATCAGTTTTTAAATTACCTCTGAAAGAAAGATATGTGTAAGAGATCAAGCTAAATTGGACTTACCTGGCTCACCGAAGAGAGTATTCAAGAAGCGGTTGAAACATCTTCACTTGTGCTACCTTTTACGTAGTTCTGAGACTTCTGGGAGCGTTTGCGGCATCTTCTATACTTGACGTTCTTGTTAGTAACAAAACGTGTGTGTTGTGTATGCCAACCTGCCAAATACTGTAATTGATTCACTCTGTGTTTGTTATTATTGTGCTTTTTAATTTAGCTTAGGACTGGAAAATTATAACCCCCAAGGTGTCTTTTAAATTAAAAGTTTATGGGTCAACCTTCTTGCTGGTCTTGCTTTACGGAATCCATTGGAGTTAGAGGCAGGTGTGTCTTTTCTTCCAGGTTGGGTGATCTCAAATGGCGTGGTTTAAACTAGCTTCATTGGGGGATGGGGCCACAGGAGGACATGAGGACACCTCCCAGCCAAGACAGGTGACATGCTGAAGGAGTCCCCAGGTAAGTGATAGAGGTCTGGATAGTCCTAAGAATTGGGGGGTGGTGCATGCACAAATATAGGGCCTTAAGTGCCTCTACACTAATGCTCATAGCATGGGGAATAAGCAGGAGGAACTTGCCATCCAGATAGCTAGTACAAACCTGGACATAGTAGGGCTCAGAGAAACTGTTGGGATTCATCCCACGAATGGGCGGTAAACATTAGGAGCTACAGACTATACAGGTGGGATAGAACGGGGTGGGGGCGGGGAAAGGCGGGGGTGTGGCACTCTACATCAAAGAGCAATACATGTCCTCAGTTAACAGGATGGGGACAGAGGAGGGGCAGGCTGAAGTGCTGTGGGTGAAGATACAGGGGGGTCATGGGGAAAGGGACTTAATGGTGGGAGTCTACTACAGACTACCCAACTAAGGGGAACAGCTGGACTGTGAATTCTCAGGTCAGCTTGCAGAAGCAGTTAAGGCAAGGGATGTAGTCATCATGGGTGATCTAAATTACTTGGACAGCTGCTGGGAGGAGCAGTCAGCCAGGTCTGACCACTCACAAAGGTTCCTGGCCGAGATACAAGAAATCCACTTAACCCAGGAGGTGCACAGTCCCACCGGGGGAATGTCCTGCTGGACCTGGTCCTGGCCAGAGGTGACAACCTAGTAAGGGGACTCCTGATTACCTGGGTGACAGTGATCATCGCCTACTGGAATTCACCATCTAGCGCAGGGTGTCAAGGGCCTGCAGCAAGGCAGTAGCCATTGACTTCAAGAGGGACAACTTCAATCAGTTGAGGAGATTGGTAGGAGGGACACTGGGGTCCTGGAGGATAGGGGAACCGTGTGTCCAATATGAGTGCTCATTCCTTAAGGAGATGATCCTCTGAGCCCAAGGGGTGACAGTCCCAATGAGAATCAAAGGGAGCAAGAGTGCTCAAAAGCCCCCCTGGCTCACCAAAGGCATTCAGGAATGCCTGAAAGCTAAAAAGGAGGTGTACATCCAGTGGAAGGGACAGGCTATTGCCAAAGAGGAGTATACCTCCATCTCTAGGGTCTGTAGGGGGACTGTTAGGAAAGCTAAGGCTGATACAGAACTGGGGCTTGCATCAAGGACAACAAAAAGTCCTTTTTTAAATACATAGGGAGTATGAAGAAGTCACCAGGTAACATGGAGCCCCTGTAGGATACGCTTGGCAATCTGGTGGTTGCATCAGGGGAAAAGGCAGACCTTTTTAACAAATTTTTTGCCTCCATTTTTTTGTGCAGGGACCGGGACGTCTCTCCCACTGGGATTCAGGATGGACTCAGGAGAGACTCTGCCAGACCTAGGGTCAGGGAGGACCGAGTTAGGGAACTTCTGGAGGGGTGGACTTGTTCAAATCAGCAGGTCCAGGTGCTCTCCACCCCAGGGTGCTGAGGGAATTGGCAGGGGTCATTGTGGGGCCTCTGACAAGACTTTATGAGCTCTCGTGGTGCTCTGGCCAGGTGCCAGAAGACTGGAAGAAGCCCAGTGTGGTCCCCATTTTCAAAAAAGGGAGGAGGGAGGACCCAGGTAACTATAGGCCTGTTAGTCTTACTCCAGTCCTGGGGAAGCTTTTTGAGAAAATTATCCAGAAGCACATCTGTGAAGGACCAGCAGGGGTGATGATGCTCAGGGGCAACCAGCATGGGTTCATTGGGGCAGGTCCTGTCAGACCAGCCCGATTGCCTTCTACAACCAGGTCACAAAATCATTGGATGCAGCTGTCGCGGTGGATGTAATCTTTCTGGACTTCAGGAAGGCCTTTTACACTGTCTCCCACCCAATTCTCATTAAAAAGCTAGGCAACTGTGTCACTGATGCTTACACAGTAAGATGGATCACAAATTGGCTGAAGGGCCGCACCCAGAGAATGGTGGTGGACGGGTCATATTCGACCTGGAGGGATGTGGGCAGTGGAGTCCCCCAGGGCTTGGTCCTTGGGCCTGTTAGAAATATTATTAAAAATGCATTATCAATAGTGTTGTTAGAACAGCACAACTGCCAGCTCTCATCAGTAGTGTTGTTAGAACAGCACAGCTGCCAGCTCTCCCTGGTGGGAGAAGGAGGGGGTTGGAGGACAAGCTACTAAAGGCTCTTTGTATTAAGGTATCACTCTCTCTTTGTTTTGCAAATTTACTATCTCTTTGTTACAGTAAAGCATATACTCCTTAGCGTTCTCATACAGATAAGAGTAAATTGCAATTTCTTGGTTCTGTCCTTGAAGGCAGGAAAGGTTTGAACTTTTTGTAACCTAAAGTACTTTCTGAGCAAGCGTAATTAGCTAATGCATATAAGCCTATCCGCCCCGCATACTTAAGTAGTTAATTATAATGTACATGCGACGGATGACGTGACATCATTTCATATATGTTTGTATGAACCGAAAATGAGTTGTAAGAGTTCCTGCTTCTGCACACGTGCTCAGGAGAGAGAGAATAAAGCCTGCTGAGAAGTGTGCCCCGCGGGCAGAGTGTAGTCTTTTGTCTTCGCTCTGACCCTATTTGCAAATATATACCTTTTGTGTTACCAACAATGTATGCCTAAAGGATTATTATTCATGAGCCTCCAAAGAAACGAACTGTGATTTTTACATCAGGCCCACACTGGTCAATTTCTTTATTAGTGATTTGGTCGAGGGGGTGAAAAGTACCATGTTCAAATTCACTGACTACACCAAGATTTGGGGCAAGATGGGCACGCTAGAAGGGAGGGACAGGATACAGCTGGATCTGAACAGGTTACAGGGGTGGGCGAATGAGAATAGGATGGGATTCAATACTGACAAGTGCAGGGTGCTGCACTTGGGCAGTAAGAACCAGCAGCATACCTATAGGCTGGGGAACTCCCTTCTCAAAAGCACAGTGGCAGAAAGGGATCTTGGAGTCATTATCGATTCCAAGATGAACATGGGCCACCAATGTGAGGATGTGGTCAGTAAAGCTAACCACACCTTGTCACGAATCCACAGATGCATTATGAGCAGGGCCAAGGATGTGATCCTTCTCCTCTATGGTATGCTGGTCAGGCCACAGTTGGAGTACTGCATCTAGTTCTGGGTGCTGCACTTCAGGAGGGATGTAGCCAGCATTGAGAGGGTTCAGAGAAGGGCCACGTACATGATCCAGGGACAGCAGGGCAGACCCTATGAGGACAGGCTATGGGACCTGAACCTGTTCAGCCTCCACAAGAGAAGGCTGAGAGGGGACCTGGTGGCCATCTATAAACTTAGCAGGGGGGACCAGAGGGGAATGGGAGAGACCTTGCTCCCCCGAGCACCTCCCAGAGTAACAAGGAATAGAGGCCATAAGTTTTTAGAGAGTAGGTTCAGGCTGGACATTAGAAGGCACTACTTCACAGTCAGGGCAGCTAGGATCTGGAACCAACTTCCAAGGGAAGTGGTGCTGGCTCCTACCCTGGGGGCCTTTAAGAGGAGGCTTGATAATTATGTAACTGGGGTTGTATGAGCCCAGTATTCTCTCCTGTCCAGGGCAGGGGGTTGGACTTGATGATCTACTTAGATCCCTTCTGACCCTACATGTATGGATCTATGAGGATTGCAGGTAAGTCAAGTGACCCCAGCAAGATGACTGTCTAGTCTCCTTTTGAAGATTTCCAGGGTAGGTGACAGTACCACCACTGGAGGGAGTTTATTCCACAGTCTGGACACGTGGACTGTGAAGGAGCTTTTCCTGGAATTGAACCTGAAGCAGCCTTCCAGGAGTTTGTATCCATTGCTCCTGTCCTTCCCCAGAGGTGCCCTGGTGAATAGGTGTTCACCGCATTCTTGATGTACTCCCCTGATGTAGCAGTAATTCTCTACCAAGTCCCCTCTCAGCCTTCTCTGAAGGTCCCAGGTCCCTCAGCCTCTCCTCGTATGGCTTGTTTTGCAAGTCTCTGATCATACAAGTGGCTTTTCTCTTGACCCTCTCAAGTTTTTCCATGTCCTTGTTGAAGTGCGGCACCCAGAACTGGGCACTACTCCTGCTGCGGTCTCACCAGTGCAGAGTACAGCGGGAGTATCACTTCCCTAGTTTTACATGAATGCAACTGTTAATGCATGCCAACATGTTGTTTGCCCTTGTTGGCCACAGCATCGCACCACTGGCTTACGTTCATGCAATGGTTGATCATTACCCCTAGGTCCCGTTTGCCCATGATGCAAGTCAAATTGTCATCATGGAGCCGGTAGGTATGCTGAGGATTGTTTGCTTTCAGATGGAGCATCTTACACTTCTGACTGTTGAACTTCATCTGGTTCCAGTCTGCAGAGCTCTCCAGCTGGTTCAGGTCTGCCTCGAATTTTGAACATCCTCAAGTTTTTGCACGCCGAGCCAAGACAGTTGTCGGCAAGTTCATATGTTCCAAATACAAAACCTAGGAAGATACAATTGAGAGAGAAAAAAATACTGCTCCTGCTCATCTGGGAGCTGCAGAGGGAGGGGGGTCAGGGGAGAGAACAGTGTGGTTACGTTCTGCTTCAATATTCTGCTCCTTAACATGACCACATCCATTGTAAGACACCTGCGACCTTCTGGATGGGCCAATGATCTGTCCCGTGTGGCATTTCTGGTGTTTTTAACGAGGTGAAGTGTGTTGAGATGACTGAGCTAATCTGAACCTTGACCAGACTTGGCATGGGGTAGGAGCCATGTTTTAGAAATACCTTCCCACCCTTTTACAGAACAACACCCCAACAAAATTTTCATTTAATTTGAGTAAAGGGAAGTCTCTCTCTCTGTCTTTCAAGAGCCCTAGAAATTGATTGCTGTGTTAAGTGTCACCACTAGCAGATGTCACCTGTGAAGTCTGAAATAAAATTGTTTATACAAAAGAGAAAGAAATCAGCTGTTGCTTTTCAAAATGCAATTTAGAAAGCCCCAAATTCCAAGGCTAGAATAACACAGGACCTAATTAAAGCTTAAGAATGAGTGAGCTTGATTTGCATATTTAAAATGTCTCCATTGCTACATGCAGGGGTGTCTTCCAGTAGGGAAGTACGAACTTTGTAGTAATGTAACTATCTGCTCCTGTTACAGCTGTAATGATTGCTCATGAAGTGCTTTGATTTCCTAAATTCTGAGAGCGTTATAAAATCCACTGTGTCTGTTATTATCTTATTATCTGTGAAAATTAGTAGTGGCATATTGAGATTAAGATCACATTACCAGTAAAAGAGTTAATAAACTTGATAGTACGGACTGCTATGTGTTCAACGTGTGACCGATTGAGCAAGGCCTCTCTCTCTCTCTCTCTCTCTCTCTCTCTCTCTCTCAGCAGTCTCCATTCTCCCTTGTAATCAAACAGGAGGAAATCTGTATATCAGTTTTGGGGAAATGGGGAAATGGAATAGGGGACTACTGCCTCCGAATACATGCGGACAGGCCCGTGGCTCCTCCTTTTTCATAGTGACGTGTTTAAACACTAGGACTGCAGAACAGCTCTGCTTAGATTAAGATTTGTCTTAATTTGGAAATGCTTTTGAGTAATATGGACTAGGAGAGTGGTGTGACTGGGAGGGAGATATGAAGCTGCTCTTTTTATAGGTATGGGAGGGAAGGGCTGGAGACATATGAGTGCTGGCATTATGTTTCTGGAGTGTAGAGAGCAAAGTATTATCAGTCATTGAGCCTGGCTGAAAAGAAGCAAATGCTCTATATGAGAAAGAATAGCAAAAACCCCATCTTGGGTAGGAGGAAAGACCAGAGCACACAGACACGCTCCGGGGCTGATTTTCATCTCTGTGTAGGACTTGAGTCAGAATTGAGTCATGCTGGGTGTGGGGCTCTGCACAGGAGGGAATTTCATCAGTAGGTTTGCAAATAAGCAATGGAGGGTAAAAAACCCCAGGAGGCAAACATTATGCTGTAGAGTTATTTTAATGCACAGAAGAAACTGAGTACACAGTCACAGAAGGGATAAAGGGGAGAGAGCAAATATTCCCAAGCTTTTCCAAAGGGCCACAGCCAGGATTCTATGCCAGGCTCATTTCTACAAGGTGTCTTTCTTTCTTTCAGATGCTGACTTTTACTACTAAGCTGTTTTCATCTATTTTATTAACTTTTTCCCCTGAATAATATAAAATGAAGCAAAGCACAATGTAAGGAGGGGAATAAGTTGCTTCTCCATGATGCAGTTTGTGCAGCCAAGTTTCTAGTTAGAAGCAAAGGATAAGAGAGCTTCTCTTTCCTGGTAACAGCAAAACCCTTTGACACCACTGTGGCTGTGTCAAGTGGTCTGCAATGGATTGCAAGTGGAGTCCAGGGATGCAGAGGCTTCCTTTGAAATGACAGCACTGCACGACGAGGGAGAGAACAGTTTGGTTATCTTCTTCTTAAGTATTCTTCTCTTTTACATGCCTTCGCCTCTAACACTCCTGCAACCTTCACCGTGGACCTATGATCTGTCCTAGCATAGCGTTTCTTGTATCCTTAACGAGGTGAAGTGTGTTGAGATGATGGAGCTAATCTGAGCCGTGACCAGACTTGGAGTGTGGTAGGAGCCGTGTTTTAGAAATCGCTTCCCAGTCTTTTACAGAACAACACCCCAACAAAAGTTTAATTTAATTCGAGAAAGGAGAAGAGTCTTTCTCTCTTTCAAATGCCATAGACGTTCATTACTATGTTAAGTGACACCACCAGCAGATCTGACCTGTGAAATATTATCAAAAAGGAGAGAGAAACCTGCCACTGCTTTTTCAATGAAAATCGAAGAGCCGCAAATTCCAAGACTATTATTCATGTCCTAATTAAGGCTTAGAAATGAGTGAGTTTGATCTGCATTTTTAAAGTGGTTGTCTTGCTACATACAGGGGGGTCTTCCAGCAGGTAAGTATGAACATTGAAGTGGTGTAAGGATTTGGCCCTGTAACAGCTTTAATGGCAGCTAATGAAGCACTTTTATTTTCTAAATTCTGAGATTTTACAATATTCACGGTGTCTGTTATTATCCCTATTTTCAGTAAAACTAAGCTGTGACAGGGTGAGGTGAAGTCATGGTATTGCCAGTAAATTAGTTAATAAATTTAATATTTCTGACTGCTACACGTGGACCTGCAACTGAGTGAGGCCTGTGAGATTGTGTTGCAAGATAACTTTATGCTATGTGCTATTAAATAAGGTTTGGCATTTTGAATTTCTAAATGTGTCCAGAACAAGAGTATAATTATCCATGCCCATGTTTTGCTTTCATGTCTTTTATTGTTTTGGGTTGAGCTTCTCCAGGTCCATCTTCTGTAGTAAACAATGACCAAATACATCATCTACTTTCTCTTTTCCTTCTTTGTACAGGAAGAGGAGATTTCTGCTGAAGACAAAGCAAGTCTGAAATTTTCTTAGCTGCTAGCAGTGATAGTACAAGGTGGAAAGTTTTAGGACACTACAGGTTGCTCAAATAAAAACAATTCTACTTCTCCTTTGCATTTGACAGCTTAATGGGAAAGTCATGTTCTTGTTTGTATTTCACTCCAGTTAGAGTGCTGTAAGCACAATGTTTAACACCCAGCCCTTCCCACAAGCTTAGAAAAGGCGCGAAAACAGCTTACCAGTCTGACGTCAGGAGGAGCAGGGGTGGGGAGGAGTGGGGGAAAGTCTTTAAAAGCCACAGCAAGTCCACACCATGGCAGAAGCCATTTTGGGACCAGCAGATCAGTCCTTTCTGCCACGGTCTGGCCAATCGCGTCAGTGCTTCTCCGCCACCGACTGTCCCTGGCGTACCCTTTCCCTGCGTACCGATTCGATTTGTGATCCGAGTAGAGAGAGAGATTAAGGAGAGAGAGCCGTTGATTTGTTTAATCAAGCCGCTGTACCTACGCACCTCATTCATCAGTGCGTAAGTAAACAAATAAAAGTTTCTTGTTACAATTTACAAGCTCCTGCCCTGTTCTGCGATCAGGAGGCTCCGTGATCAGCAAACAGAGAAAAAAAACCCAAACCCTCCCTCCCTTAAAGGCAAAATGAACCTTCTTCTCACTGTGCCTCAGGTCCTGACCCTGCAGGGCACAACAGTTCTCCTTAAAACATCCCATTAGTTCCTCTAGGACAAGGGCAGGCAATTATTTTGGGCAGAGAGCTGCTCACTGAGTTTGGCAGCCATTGAGGGCTGCGTGGCAGGCGGCTAGGGGCAGATAAATATTCTCTAAATTTTTTAGGGGCCCCGCGGGCTGGATAGAATGGCTTGGTAGGCCGCATCCAGGCTGCCCGCCGCATTTTGCCTACCCCTGCTCTAGGAACGTGAACACTTGATGTATGCCGGTTTTTTAGGATGGAGTTGAAGTGTATGGAGTGGAATATGAGTGTGGTGGGCTTGTCAGACGAGGGGATGGGGAAAGCGAAAACCCTTTTCTAATGTACAACCCAGCATCTGAGTGACTCTGAACACTTTCTGAGTGTATGAAGGGAGCTATGGGACACACCTTCCCCTTCCTCCTTCCTTTCACTGCTCTGGGTCTTTTGGGTCTTCTGTGACACTGTTATAACAAAACTAAATTTATGGAAATGTTCTTGAAGATTTCAATGTCAAAATGTGTAGAAAACAGCCTGTTAGTGCAATCTTTGTGGTAAACAGTGAGAATATTGGCTTCTGTTGTGAATCAAGTTCAATGCCCAGTTCAAAGTGCTGAAGAATTTCCCCCCAAAGGAAACCTTGATTTTCAGCAAACTTTACCCTGCCTGCTTGTGGGACATCTACTAAGTCATCTCCATAAGACCAGGAATGTAGTTGTCCCAGAAATGTTTAGGATAGTGTATACATGCAACATGCATGTGAAATACCAGGAGGCAGGGGATAAAATTAATAGTAATAAGCAACCAGGAAAACAATTATTTCAATTTGAGGCGTGAAATCCAAACCAGAATGTTTTGCATCTGAGAAGGGAAAAATGGGTGTTGCGCTTGCATCACAACGTTTCAGAAGCTGTATAAAAGGAGTTGCAAGCCAGTGCTCAGGTAAGTCCAACTCAACTCAATCTCTTTCACTGTGGTGATATTGTGTTAAACAATCTTTTAACTTTAGGACTGTTTCTTGTACACATACTCTAGGATGTTTTAGGGTATTAAGGAACACTGAAGAACTGCCCAAGCTTTCCAAGGAAAGGCAGCAATTTGACAGACACATGGGAATTTGGGATGCTCACTCTTCTTTTTTAATATGTATTGGGTGTTTAAATCATTGAGACTGCCTAGCTTCACACCCAGCTTTCAACTTAGTCGTGCACAGAAGAAATTCCTTAATGCATCCTTTCCAAGTTTTCTTCCTGCTTTCAGAAGCAAGTGGTACTAGGTATTATTGAGGACAGGACAAAGATTAACAGAATTGCTGTTCTGATCCATTGGGTTTTTGTGTGTGCGATTAGAAGTGAAAGGATAAGGGGGCTGGAGAGGGCCTGGGCAGCAGAACAGCTTAAGGCGACTGGAGCAAGGGACAGAGAAGAAGAGCTGGGACCCAACATGTGACCAGAAGCAGAGGGAGTAGGTCCTCACATCCCTGATTTTGGCCTTTCTATGACTGTCTTTACAACCATCTCTAAGGTCTGGCTCTCACTGCACAGCACCTTCTGCCTTGCTCAGGGTCTTTCCCTTGTTTTTGCTGCTTGTGTTGCAATCAGTGGGTTGCTGGCATTAGGGAGCCCACAGCTGAGGTTGGCATTTCAGGGGCATTTGGGATACTAATGGCCAGAGTGAAAGAGGGACCAGTTGAGGTGATGCTGTGCCATGTCTTGTGCGAAGTGTAGGTGTCTACAGTCAGGAGTGACAATCCAAATCCTGAGTTAGGTGTCCAGGACTCCCTTAGATCAAATGAAGAGACCTCTGATCCAAACCAGGCAGCATGTTCAGCCTTTTCAAAGCCCGGAGGATATAGAGCAATATCTGACATCCTGCCTCTCTCCCCATCTGGGGTGATTCTCTGTGGCCCAGGCTTTGCCCAGGATTGTAGAATGCACAACTGGAAACTGCCTAAAGACAAATCCTTCCTGTAGTGCTACACATGTAAGTGGTGGAACCCACCTTTGCCCCCACAGATCACAGTGGTCAGAGACAGAAAGAGGAAGACTTGGGTTCTGGGTTCTGAATGAATACACATTCCCCACGGCCCAGGACTGTGCCTGCACCATCGGGCCAGGGGCTGCCTAGGCCTGGGGTAAAGGCTGCTTCCCCCACTCCTACTGCAGCTGCCCCACAGGACCCTGGAGCCTGCTTTCCAGCCAGCATTTTGCATGCAAAGAAAGTGAGAAGGCTTCAAAGCTGTTGTTCAGGGGAGAGTCTGAGGGCAAGAAATGAGGGGGAGGAAAGGAGAGCACCAACAATGGCAGAGAGGTCCCCGCCAACTCCCATCTCCGTGTCCCTACCAGGTTTCCCTGAGAGTCGCACCCAAGTTTTGACCCTTCATCCCACCAGTACTACAGATGTGTCATGTTTCCTCTGCTCCCTGCTCTGTTTTAGGTTTGCCTCCAGCACACCAAGATGTTTGACAGCCTGGACATGATTAAAGACCTGTCTTACCAGGGCCAGTCTGACTGTTTTCCCCACCAGCGTAGAAGGCCGCCCTATACATGTTGTTGCTATGACCAATGCGGAAGGCTGGTCTGGCGTGGTTGCTGCTGGTCCATACCCCCCTGGTGGTGCTGTCAGGGCAGCTCTGGAAGTAGCTGGCCATACTAAATCCATCATGAATATCCATGGCACTTGGAGCAATGTGGACATGAAAAGCAACATACAGAATCACAGCTTACCCAAGAGACATGGCTTGGAGCAGTGCTAAGTACTCAGTACCTCTATTGTGAGGGCTTCACATTGCTAGAAGCCTCCCTCCCCCATACATGTGACCCTTTGAAAATCCTTGGGAGTATTTTCCCTCTCCTCTGTATCCCTTGTGTGTCAGTATACTCCATTTCTTCAGTGCATTAAAATTACTCTGCAGCATAATATTTGCCTCTTTGGTTTCTTCTCCTCTCTCTTCCTTATTTGCAAACCTGCTGTGGTATTCCTTCCCATGCAGAGGCCCATACCCAGCATAACTCTATTTCCACTGAAGTCCTACACAGAGATGAAATTCAGCCCTGGATCATGTCTGTGTGCCCTGGTCTTTCGTCTGTCAATTTGCTAGTTAGTAGGGCTATGTGAAGCTTCCATCCCTAATTCAATTCAGTGGAGATTTGGCCCAAATCGGTGGCTGAATCTCCAAATCTGAATTAAATCAGAAGACCCTTTAATTTCTCCAAATCAAACTGGAACCATTCAAATCGATTCGGAGAGATCCAGAAAGATTCAGACGTATACATCAGAGCAAAATTTTGATTAGATGCTGCCAACACGGAAGATTGAGACTGACATGCATATTGGACTCTGTGAGCGGAAAGTTCCAAGGCTCACCCGGCCCCTGCCCCCGGGGTGACCTGCGGGCCTGTCAATCATTGCATGCTCAGATTGTGTCAGTTTCTGACTTAGAGCATGCTCAGTCAGAACCTGACATGAGGTAATCTGACTAGAAGTTTCTCTGCGGAGAGCGTTCTGATTGGCCACTAAATTCAGATAAAAGTTCAGTGAGCCCCTCCCAGCGGGGGGAGATGGCGTTAGCTGGAGACAGAGGCTGGTGCTGCAGGGACTGTCTCTCAGTCAGGCCCTTAGGCCTATTGATCTCTTCCCTCGATTTGGCACTCTGTGTCCTTAACTGACAGTGATTGTGATTTTGATTATTCGGCTTTCGATTGACTTCTCGCCACTCTTGACTACGATTTGGATTCTCCTTATACTGACAATTCTCTGGTTACTGGACTGTTTTCGCTTTCGCCTTGACTTAGCCTCCGGATCACCCTCGGTACCTCGATGTGACTCTACTTACCTGGCTTTCGACCTTGGCTTTCATCATCGACCATCCGTTTGTCCATTGGACCTATGTGTTACAGTTCTGTTTGTCTGTTTACCCCCATTTATGAGCTGTTGACCAGCCCTGGGACTTATCTGACAGGCTTGCCCTGTCGGGGAACCTCGTGGGCCAACAGACCCCTTTGTTGTTCTCTGTTGTTAATACTGTAACTGAAGACATCGCTGTCTATGCCTAAAGTGTAAGTTAAATAAATTCATCTTTGTTCAAATCCACTACGGGTCCGTATCTCCTGACTCCATGCCAATAATCTCACCTGTCCATATCTGATTGCCACCCAGGCCCACCATGACCTTGGGGCCCGATTCATTCTGTTCGGTTTACCCCGACAGTATATACATCTTTAAATGTTTTTTCTACATTCCTCAAGGTACCAGGTGACTGGTTAATGTTGCGATGCTGGGGAGCTTGGAGTGTCCCACAGGAACACAGGGCCCCACCCAGCATGCTTGGCAGCAGACCAAGAAGTGGACCAGAAGCATTTCCAGTGCACTTCTGGTTCCACTGGGGAGCACGTGGGGCCCCCCTGCACCTCTCTGGCTCAGCAGTTGGTGCCTCCTGGGTCTGGGGGGTACCTGGGCCCCCCCACGGCCGATTGCTGAGCCAGAAGGGTAGGGTGGCCCTCTGCATGCTCCCTGGTGGACTCAGAAGTGGACCAGAAGTACTTCTGGTTGACTTCTGGGTTCGCCGTTGAGCATGTGGGGGCCCCCCTATGCTTCTGTCAGAAGTTCCATCTGCCCCAGAATCACAGCATTCACAAACCACGCTGGTACCTTGAGGTATGTAGAAAAAAATGTAAACCTATGTCTATGTGTGAATTGCTGATTCTCCGAATCGGCATTGACACTTCAGGTTCATCTGAATTGAATCAGGGACAGTGATCTAAATCAATGAATTGAATCAGTGTCTCTAATTTGGGCCGAATCTGAAACCAAATTGAATAGGGCCTGCTTCACACACTCCTACTAGTTTGCACATAATGGTGAAAGCCATGCTAATGCACTAATGTGCCACTTAAAAGACGTGTGCCGGTGTTACTGTACAGTACTGCTGATTACCGCCCATTAAGTTAGTTACCTGTTATTACAGGCACTACATTTACTGCACACTGATTAAAGCACATTAATGCACATGTAGACATTCTCCTTTCATAACTCATAGTGATGCAATCACCCAAACCTTAGGCTTCTTATCTCAGGAGGGTGGCTCAGTGTGAATGGGTGTAGGACCTTTATGCAGACAATGAGGAGATGCTGGTGCCTGTGAAGAGCGGTTCAGCATTCGGTGCGTTGGCTATGTGTGCACAGAATGGGGAGATGGTAGGCACCACCCTCGGGACCATCTAGACAGCCCATGAGCACTTAGTAATCACCTACAGAAATGCTAAAGCAGAGGGTGTTTCTGCACTCCCACCCATCTTAAGGGCTTACACACCTGACTTGCAGCTAACTGAGATGCCTCCATAATGCCTCACCTTACTTCTGACATTATGCTTCATGCAGTAGGGCTGCTACTGCCCACCTCTTGAACAGCATTAGGCATTTGGCCAGGCAATGAGTGACCTGGGTCCCAGACTCTCCAGGCACAGAAGCTGGAGCAGGGGGGTCTTTGGGTTCTGGTTTCTGCCCCACAAGAAACAGGAATAACCATGTGGAATAGAAGAACAATTCAAGTTCTTTTCAAGTAGCCCTCCATCTAGTGCTTTTGGGACTAAATGCTTATTTTAGGATTCATACTTCCCCATAAGATATGTCTTGGTAAAAGCATCAGAGCCATACTTCAAGTTCAGTCCCTGTGCACATCATCTCCAGGGTACATCCCAAATTTCCACAAGTGAAAGAAAATTCATCACCAAAACACTTCATTAGGGAAGGATAAATTTGATCTCCTTCCTTTAGGTTGCCCTACTGGTATTTCTATGATGTCCAGAGGAAACTTGACTTTTTGAGTGTTTGGACAGTTGTCCCTAAACAGAAAACAGTTTTGACCCTGAAACTTGTAAGTCACTACCACTGGTCTGAAAAGCTTCATTCCCAGATGTTTTGCCTGCTTCAGCAGAAATATAATAACTACAGGTTAGCTATGGGAAAAGTCTTATCAGATCTGTTTCTTATATGTAAGCACATGGGTTGTCTTGTTTATTCATGTCATAAACTGAATCTGCAAACTAATCTTGCTGCATGTGCCCTGAGGCCTTTGAAATAAGTAAACCCTAAAGAGAAATCCTGTTGTGTCTTCACCATAAAGTCACTAGCAGCTAGCCTATACCTAGAATAACTGTCAAGTTCTCCCTGATTCTTCTATTACAGGCCTACTAGGGCTGTGCGAAGCTTCGGTTCATGATTCGATTCAGAGAAGATTTGGCCCAATTTGAAGGCCAAATCTCCAAATCCAAATTGAATCACTAGAAGCTTAAAACTTTCTGAATCAATTCAGAGCCTCTGAATCAATTACGAAAAGATTTGGAAAAGATTTGGAGGGCAGTCTTTATGGGGAAATAGAAACTTAGAAGAGGGAGGGGGATCGGGGCGGGGGGAAGGACTGACATCTCTAGCTGGCCAGTTGTTACTTTAAATTCCAATTGCTAAATTAGGAACAAGACCTTTTAAAGGGGGATAAGGCAATATGCTTAGTTTATCGATTACATGGATTAGGCATAGAGGTTCAGACACACCACTCATTACAGACATGCACCAACCATCATACATATCATGTATCATACACACAGACACATGAAACAACCATTTCATTCAGACATTATAGTTACCACCAGCAGTTGCTCAACAATGGCCCTGGGTTGCCAGTCCCTGGCCTTATTGGGAGAAAGAAAGATTCTGTAGATAGCAGCTTTGGAGCAGGGTGAACAGATGCATCTGTGCTCTGACGAAACAGCAGTAGAGAGAGAGACTCACCCACCTTGGCATTTTTTAAGTCTTCTTTTACAGGGATTGGCATCCTTTTTTCCAGCACTTTGGGGTTTTTCCACACCCAGCTTCTTTTTTTGTGGTGGTTCTTCATTTGTCTTCAGCTTATCTCAGCCTGAGGTCAGTTTGGTCATCAAAGTTGGTATTTCAGCCTTGGAGTGTTCTTGCTGTTCGTCTGGCAGAATGTGTGCATTCTTCCTCCTCATTATCTGTCTTGTGCTTGGCCTCAGAGGGATTCTTCAACCATTCATTAATTAGTTTACTGACTTGTAACTTACATTTGGTGCCTTGTTGCTTACATAAACAGTTAAATCTTCTTCTCCCATCTCTATGCCATTCTCTCACCATTCACCCTTTTACACACACTTGTACATAAAGGCTATGCAGAGTTCATTTACATATGTCCAGCAGAAGGATACAAAATGGAGTTTTAAGTTGCGTATAGGACAAGACTAACATGGTCACATTTCACTATTATTACACTCCATGTTAACATCAGTTACATTAGTTCAGTTCCTGCTACACAGTAAGCGTAATTTGTCTCTGACTGCCCTTCCAATCACAGTGTCTGCCGGAGGGACATAGAAACATCATAAAAACCTCTGTCTGCAGGCTTGCTGTGCCTTTTGTAAGCTGGTTCTGAGTGAGCAACAGCATCAGAAAGGCACTGGACTGCCTGGCTTGCTTCCTAGGCAGGCAGTTGCCTGCTCCTTTTTGTTCTTAGAAAGGATTGGATAGGATATAGCTTAGCTTAGTTTATCTTAGAATCTCTTTACTTAATACAGAGGTGTGCAACCTTTTTGAATGTGGGGCCGGATCACTAACTTTTTATCACCCATTGGACCAGCGAGCCATATTCAAAGACCTCACAGGAAGTGGTATCACATCAGGAAGCAATGTCACGTGACCTTTGACACCAGTGAAGCTGCAGGAAGTGACAATGAAATGGGTCTGGAAATGTGGTTTAAAATCCAAAATAAAAACAATATAAAAGCAAGAATGAAACAATACCAAACACTTGACTAAAATAAACACTTTTGCTTTTACTCACTGCTCAATGAATGAAAGAAGCATAATGCAAGTTGACAGATATCAGCCAGAGTGGAAACTAATCAAAGCAACAAAATATGGACATTTTTGAGAATAATCAAGATTTACTTTTATTGAATTAATAACTAGTTATGACTAAAGGTTACATAATAATAAAATAATAAATTATTTTATTACATAATAAAACCCTGGTTTTAAATGCTGACCATAATTTAAATAGCAACATCAGAAAGGCTTGTCAGCATCATCCAGTCTTAAAATAAATTGCCCTTTTCTACACAGAGAATGATGGCAACGTGAAACTTGACCGCTAGTGAAGCCCATGCAAAGATAAAAAATATTTATTCCATCAAAACTGAAGTAAAGTAGACAAGCTGTTTCCAAACTGAGACTTTTTAGCAAATATCAATCACAGCAGTTACATTTCTATTACTTCCAGGAAGATCTTTCTTTACAAATGAAGAAGAAAAAACAATTAAAACTGTTTGTACCATTTATCCAGCAGGGGCAGGGGAATGTGTCCCTGTTCCGCCATTTTGACAAGTCCCTTGCTGGATAACTAAATCCCCTTTCCTGAAACTCCAAGTTGCTCATTTATTGAGAGAATCCAGTTCCTGGCAGGACCAGCCCTGATAACTGCCAACAAATTAATCAAATCTTATTAGATACGGTGGGAGTCTAATCTATTTACAAACAACTGCAGCCCACCTACATAAAAAGCATGAAGTTAACACATAAACAAAGTACCACATTTACTGTCAGATATACAGAGTAGAAAAATATAAAATGAGTGTTCTGAGCTAGGCATTTTGAATACCTTCCCACAACCCGGTGGCCTTTTACGATCAGATCACCAGATCATTAGATGCAGGGGTAGCAGTGGACATAGTCTTCTTGGACTTCCGGAAGGTTTTTGACACTGTCTCTCACCCCGTTCTCATTAAGAAACTGGGGGGCTGTGGTGTTGACACCCACACAGTCAAATGGGTTGCCAACTGGCTGGTGGGCTGCACCCAGAGGGTGGTAATGGATAGGTCCTTCTCAACCTGGAAGGACGTGGGCAGTGGGGTCCCCCAGGGCTCGGTCCTCGGGCCCGCACTGTTCAACATCTTCATCAGTGATTTGGATGAGGGGGTAAAAAGCACCCTGTTCAAATTTGCTGATGACACTAAGATGTGGGGGGACGTGGGCACACTGGAAAGATGCAACAGGCTACAATCAGACGTAGACAGGTTACAAGGGTGGGCGGACGAGAATAGGATGGGTTTCAACACAGACAAGTGTAAGGTGATGCACCTCAGGAGGAACAACCGGCACCATACCTACAGGTTAGGGAACTCTCCTCTTGTCAGCATGGAGGCAGAAAAGGAACTTGGAGTCATCATTGACTCCAAGATGAACATGGGCCGGCAGTGTGGGGAGGCAGTAAGGAAGGCCAGCCGCACCTTGTCATGCATCCACAGATGAATCTCGAGCAGGTCCAAGGAGGTGATCCTCCTTCTCTATGCAGCACTGGTCAGGCCGCAGCTGGAGTACTGCGTCCAGTTCTGGGCGCCGCACTTCAGGAGGGATGTGGACAGCATGGAGAGGGTCCAGAGGAGGCCACTCGCATGATCAGGGGCAGCAGGGCAGGCCCTATGAGGACAGGCGGCGGGACCTGAACCTGTTCAGCCTCCAAAAGAGAAGGCTGAGGGGGGATCTTGTGGCCTGTTATAAACTAGTCAGGGGGGATCAGCAGGCATTGGGGGAGTCCCTGTTCCCCCAAGCACTGCCAGGAGTGACCAGGAATAATGGTCACAAGCTGGCAGAGGTCAGGTTTAGGTTAGATATCAGGAGGCGCTACTTCACAGTCAGGGCGGCTAGGGTCTGGAACCAACTTCCAAGAGAAGTGGTGCAGGCTCCTACCATGGGGGGTCTTTAAGAGGAGGCTGGATGGACACCTTGCTGGGGTAGTTTGACCCCAGTACTCTTTCCTGCCATGGCAGGGGGTTGGACTAGATGATCTGCTCAGGTCCCTTCCGACCCTAGAAACTATGAAACTATGAAACGTTTTTCATACTGAGAAGAGACAGTAGTTGGAAAGTTTATACGTTCCAAATACAGAACCTAGGAAGATAGAAGTGAAAGAGGAAAAATACCACTCCTGCTCATTTGGGAGCTGCAGAGGGAGGGGGTCAGGGGAGAGAACAGTGTGGTTACGTTCTGCTTCAATATTCTTCTCCTTAACATGCCCTCATCCACTGTAAGACACCTGCGACCTGCTGGATGGACCCAGGATCTGTCCCATGTGGCATTTCTTATGTTCTTATTGAGATGAAATGTGCTGAGATGACTGAGGTAATCTGAACCCTGACCAGACTTGGCGTGGGGTGGGAGCCATGTTTTGCAAAGAGCTTCCCACCCTATTATAGAATGGGTCTCCAACAAAGTTTTCATTTAATGTGAACAAAGGGAAGACTCTGTCTCTCTTTCAAGCACCCTAGAAGTTGATTGCTGTGTTAAGTGTTACCAGGGGCAGATATGGCCTGTGAAGTTGGAAATAAAAGTGTTTACACAAAAGAGAGAGAAAGTGGCTGCTGCTTTTAAAATGCAATTTAAAAAGCCCCAAATTCCAAGGCTATAACACACGACCTAATTAAAGCTTAGACATGAAAGAGCTTGATTTGCATATTTAAAATGTCTCTGTTGCTACATACAGGGAAGTCTTACAGTAGGGGAGTATGAACTTTGTATTAATGTAACTATTTGCCCCTGTTACAGTTGTAATGATTGTTCATGAAGTGCTTTGATTTCCTAAATTCTGAGAGCGTTATAACACCCACTGTGTCTGTTATTAACCTTATTATCTGTGAAACTTATTAGTGGTGTATTGAGATTAAGGTCACATTACTGCCTGTCAAAATATTAATAAACTCGAGAGTCCGGACTGCTATGTGTTCAACGTGCAACCGACTGAGCGAGGCGTCTCTCTCTCTCTCTCAGGAGTCTCCATTCTCCCTTGTAATCAAAGAGGAGGAAACCTGGATATGCATTTTGGGAAAATGGAACAGGGGACTACTGCCTCCAAATACATGCAGACAGGCTCCTCTTTTTTCATTGAGACTTGTTTAGAGATTGGGATTGCACATTAATTTGGACCTGCATTTGAGCAAAACAGACTAGGAGGCTGGGAAGGAGACATGAGGCTGAAACTGTTGAAACTGTTTCTTTAGGTCTGGGAGGGAAGGGCTGGAGAGGTTTGAGGGCTGGCATTATGTTTCTGCAATGTAGAAATAGCAGTATTATCACTCATGGAGCCACGGCAGAAAAAGACCATAGGCTGTACATGAGAGAGAAGTGCAAACACCCCGTCTGGGGTTGGAGGGAAGACCAGGGCACACAGACATGCTCCGGGTCTGTTTTTTATCTCTGTGTAGCACTTCAGTAGGAACTGAGTTATGCTGGGTGCGGGGCTATGCAGAGGAGGGAATTTTAGCAGCAGGTGTGCAAATAAGGAATGGAGTGAAAAAAAACCCAGGAGGCAAATATTATGCTGTAGAGTTATTTTAATACACAGAAGAAAATGAGTATACAGAGGAGAGAGCAAAGGGATACAGAGGAGAGAGCAAATATTGCCAAGGTTTTCCAAAGGGCCACAACTGCGATTCTACGCCTGTCCCATTTTGTACAAGGTGTTCTTCTTTCTTTGCAGCTGCTGATTGTTTTCATTTTTTTATTAACTACTTTTTTCCCTGAATATTGTCAAATGGGGCAAAGCACAAAGTAAAGAGGGGAATAAGTAGCTTCTCCATGATGCAGTTTGTGTAGCCAAGTTGCTTGTTAGAAGCAAGAGATAAAAGAGCTTCCCTTTCCCGTTAACAGCAAAACCCTTTGACACCACTGTGGCTGTGTCAAGCGGTCTCCAATGGATTGCAAGTGGAGTCCAGGGATGCAGAGGCTTCCTTTGAAATGACAGCACCGCACAAAGAGGGAGAGAATTGTTTGGTTATCTCCTCCTTAAATATAGTTTGCCTCTACATGCACTCTGCTACTTTAACACTCCCGTGATGGGCCTATGATCTGTCCCGTGTGGCATTTCTTGTGTTCTTAATGAGGTGAAGTGTATCGAGGTGATTGAGCTAATCTGAGCCGTGACCAAACTTGGTGTGTGGTAGGAGCCACATTTCAGAAATAGCTTCCCAGCCTTTTACAGAACAACACCCCAACAAAAATTTCATGTAATTCGAGAAAGGAGAAGAGTCTTTCCCTCTTTGACATGCCCTAGAAGTTCATTACTATGTTCAGTGACACCACTAACTAAAATTCCACCTGTGGAATATTATCAAAAAAGAGGGAGAAACCTGCCACCACTTTTTCAACACAAATCGAAGAGCCCCAAATTCCTGGAGTATTATTCAGGACCTAATTAATAGGGCTGTGCGAAGTTTCCGTAGGTGATTCAATTTGGAAAGTTTTGGAGATTCGAACATAGACATATCTTTAAATGTTTTATCTACGTACCTTTAGGTAGCAGGGGCTCGTGACTGCTGTGATGCTGGCAGGGATGGAGCGTCCCAGAGGAGCATGTGGGCTCCCCAGCGCACTTGACAACAGACCCAGAAGTGGACCAGAAGCACTTCCGTTCCACTTCTGGATTTGCCGCCGAGCACGTGTGGCCCCCCCCACTCCTGTGGGAAGCTCCCTGCACCTCAGCATCGCAGTGTTCACCAGCCACACTGGTATCCCATGCTACGTTGAAAAAATATTAAAGCTGTGTCTATGGCCAAATTGCCGATTCTCCAAATCAGCATTGAACCGTCAGATTTGGAGCCGGGAGAATAGAATCAGGGACAGTGATCCGAATCAAGGAATTGAATCACTGTCCTGGATTTGGGCCCAATCCGAATCTGAATTGAATAGGGCCCATGTTGCACACCAATAATAATTAAGGCTTAGAAATGAGTGGGTTTTATCTGCATTTTTACAGTGGCCGTCTTGCTACATACAGGGGTATCTTCCAGTAGGAAAGTATGAACTTTGTAGTGATGTAATGATTTTGCCCTGTAATAGCTTTAATGACTATTAATGAAGCACTTTGATTTTCTAAATTTTGAGAACATTAAAATATCCATGGTGTCTGTTATATATAATCCCTGTTTTCAGTGAAACTAAGCTGTGACAGGGTGAGGTGAAGTCGTGCTATTGCCAGTAAATTAGTTAATAAATTTGATATTTTTGACTGCTACACATGAACCTGCAACCTGCAGCCTGTGAGATTGTGTTGCAAGATAACTTTATGCTATGTGCTATTAAATACGGTTTGGCATTTTGGACTTCTAAGTGCGTCATGAACAAGAGTATAATTATTTGAAAGCCATGTCCATGTTTGGCTTTCATGTTTCTTGTTTTTGTGGGTAGTGCTTCTCCTGGACAATCTTCTGAAGTACCCCATGATCATGTACATCATGTTGCCATCTCATTTCACTTCACCTACTTTGTGCAGGAAGAGGAGAATACTGTTGTGGAAAAAGCAAGCGTGGACATTTCTTATCTGCTAGTGGAGATGTCACCTTGACAAGTTCAGTAGATAGTACAAAGTAGAAAGCTTTGTTATAAGATGCTACAGGTTGGTCAAATGAAAAAAAACTTCTACTCTTTTGTGGTCGACAGTTCCTAAAAAATAAAATCTTAATGGGAAAGTCCTGTTCTCCTTAAAAGATACCATTAGTTCCTCTAGGAATGTGAACACTTGATCTATCTAGGTTTTTTGAGGATGGAGTTGAAGTCTATGGAGTAGAATATGAGTTCATTGGGCTTGTCGGAAGAGGGGCCGGGGAAAGTGAAAACCCTTCTCTAAGGTACAACCCAGCATCCGAATGACTCTGAACACTTTCTGAGTGTGTGTCGGGAGCTCTGGGACACTCCTTTCCCTTCCTTGCAGTTCATTGGGTCTTTGTGACACTATTATAAACAAAATTACTTTGTGAAAATGTTCTCAAAGATTTCGGTGTCAAAATGTATAGAAAACAGCCTGTTAGCACTACCTTTGTGGTAAACAGAGAAGATACTGACTTCTGTTCTGAATCAAGCTCAATACCAAGTTTAAAGTGCTGAAGAATATCTCCCTAAAAGTAAACCCTGCTTTTTAGCAAATTTTACCCACTCCTCCCTGTCGGACATCTATTTAGTCATGTCCATTAGACCAGGAATGTAGCTGGACCAGAAATATTTAGGATGTTAGAAACATGCAATGTGCATGTGGAATACCGGGAGGCAGAGGACAAAATTAATAGTCACAAGCAACTAGGAAAACAATTATTTCAACTGAAGGTGTAACATCCACAACAGAATGATTTGCATCTGATAAGGGAAAAATGGGTGTTTTGCATGCACCACGACGTTTCAAAAGCTGGATACAAGTACTTGCAAACCAGTGCTTGGTACTCACTTCCCTTGCTTTACTCTCCGTGGTAAAACAGGTAAGTCCTAATCGACACAATCTCTTTTAACTGTGATAATACTGTGTTAGGACTGAATCTTGCACATATATCCTAGGATATTTTAAAATTTTAAGGAGCATTGAAGACCTGCCAAAGCTTTCGCTTTCCAAGGAAAGGAAGCAATTTGACAGACACATGGGAATTTGGGACGTTCATTCTTATTTTTTACGAAGTATTGGGTTTGTCATTGAGACTGACAAACATCACACCCAGCTTTTAACTTAGTTGTACACAGAAGAAATTCTGCAATGTGGGGCCCCAGCATTGAGGCAACATGCGAGAACGTCTCCCTTTTCACTGGGAACATCTCCAGCCACTGCCGGTCATTCCAAGTAGTCAGCACAATTTGCTCCCACCAGTCTGAGCCGCTCCTATGGGCCCATGCTGTGTGGATTCTGGTCCTCCTCAGGTTTCTCTACAAAGCCCAGTCAAATTCAACATTTTCTCTTTCCTCTATGTATTCCAAGTCCTCTGGGTACCTGTATCATCTTCTTATTGTCATTAATGTTGTTAAAGCAGGAACACAACTTGCCACTGAACACTGTAGCACAATCCCTATCCTTCTCAAGCGTTCCAGCAGCGATCCACAGGTAAACAGTATTTGCAGAATCAGTACGTTCACCTTGTCCTCCTTTTCTTCTTCCTCCTCCTCCTGCTCCATGTCCTCCATGTCATGTATTTCATCCTCATTCTCCATTTTGCCCCTCTCCATCAGCAGCAGCTTCTCACCCACCTGCACCAAGTGGGGGAGCAGGGACTGCAGGGTGTTGTGTGGTCTGGAGCTTGGTGTAGCTGCTTTTTCATCACTTCACCCTAGCACACCATGGCATTTGGGCTTTTGCGCATCCTTTCACCCTTTTATCCTGAGCTTAGTAGCCTCTGGTGTTCTGATACAATCAAGCTTGCAAACAAAAAGTGTTCTGCCTACTCCTGTCCTGGTAATGTAGTAGGCTACTCAAACTCTTGCCACGTTAGGGAAAACAGTCTGTGCTTCTGTAATAAAATTATTTTGCACAAGCAGGCAGGTAGGTATTGATTTTTGCAACGTTCTGGGCCATTGAGCAGCCATCCCAAAGTACAATGGCTGTATGTACCCCATCACCAGTTCTTTTTTGTTGTTAACTGGGTGCTTTATCACCTTTGGGTGTTTTGACACTTACAGGTAATGACTTCACAATCCTTGGAATTTTCCCAGGCCCTCATGCAAGCACACCTGAATATAAAGCCCCCCCCGCCCAAATTTGCCAGCCCACTTTCACAAATTGCATATGTTATTGACCACAAACTACTTTGTCGTGTCTCAGAAAGCCAAGGCCAGCAGTATGGAGCTGACAGCCCAGGAGGCTGACACCTCCAAAGTCCCTGAACCCAACTGGACCTGGGAAGAACTGGAGGACTTAACTGACATTTGTCAGAGGAAAGGATCATAGATAGCCTAGAAAGTAGGAGGAATAAGCCCTTTTATGTTGAGATCGCAAAAGGCATGTAGGTGCAAGGGCACAATCGTGACTGGACCCAGGTCTGGTACAAGGTCCTTTTAAATGACAGCACAGCATGAATAGGCCTTAATGCTTAACAGTGCAGAGAATTCAAGGTCCCTAGAGTGACAAAGCAAAGTGTAGGAAATGCATGTATGGCGGAGGGAGTCTTCTTGCTATGCTGAGTCCTCACAACAGTGGTGCTGAGTGCTAAGCACTGTTCCAAATCCTGTCATTTGGGTCAGCCGTGAATCTGTATGTTGCTTTTGATGTCCATGTTGCTTCAAGTGCTATGGATATTCAAGATGGATTTAGCAGGGCCAGCTACTTCCAGAGCTGCCCTTATGAGGACACCAGAGGCCTGGATAACAGCAGGGGCCCTGCCAAACTAGCCTTCCACATCGGTCATAGGAGCAACACCAATAACTTCTTCTAGGGTAGCGGGGTGTACAGTCAAGCTGGCCCGGGTAATACGGGTCTTCAATTGTGTCTAGGCTGTCAAACATTTTTCTGTGCTGGAAGTGAACATGAAACACAGCAGGGAGCAGAGGAAACATGACACGTGCAGTTCTGGTGAAATCAAGGGTAAAAACTTGGGTGCGACCCTCAGAGAAATCTGGCAGTGACCCAGAGACTGTGGGATGGAGGGGGGAAATGCTGACCTGAGCCCCACTCTATAGATATAGATATATAGCTTGCAGTAACTCAGATGCGTGAACAAAGGCTACCCCAGCCACCCTGTTTGCTCTATGGGATTTCTCTGATACTGCTCAACTGTGTACCCTTTTCCAACCCTACTCCTTGTAACCAATAACGTTCTCCGTTGTACCTTGCATGGGAGACTTATTGGGAGTGGGTCTAGATTATGCCTTGGTGTCCCCTTGGTTCGGCTGACTAAGGCAGACCACTACTTGTGCTTCCGACTGAGGGAAGCATCCCAAGTTCTTGAAGTGAATTGAGTACCCTCAAGGGCTATGAGGCCTGTTTTTCCCAGGGGACACCATGCTAGGATCAAGCCTGTCCCTGGGTGGTGGCAGCAACATCCCCAGGCTAGCAGGTGTGCTCCAGGAAGGGGGTCAGCCAGATGTGAGGCACCCCCAGGGGAGGCACTCAGAGCCTAGAAGGTGGTTGGGGTCAGTAAGGTGGGTGGCACAGTTCAGGAGCACCTCCTACTGGCCTGCCACAGCTCATGGATATTGGGCAAGGAACACTGGTGTTGCGCAGCCTCGTTGCCATCTTGCCTTGTCAAAAACTTTCATGCTCTGTGGCCTTTTGTGCTCTGTGCTCTTTTTTGCTTGTGCCATTGTCTTGCTTCATTTTTTGAGTTGCACCATGAGTCAGAAACATTCAACTGACTCAGAGTGCAAGTGCTGAGAAAAACAGCAAAAAAAGCATAACACTGGAGCTTAAATTGGATGTCCTGAAGTGAATTGAAGCAGGGGAATGCCAGAATGAGGTCTATAGAGTGTTGAATTTGGCTGGGTCAACTGTTAGGACCATATTGAAGAATAAAGAAAAAATAAAAGAATGTGGTAGAATTGTAACTCCTTTGAATGCATCCAATTCTGGGCTCCACAATTTAAAAAGGAGGTGGAGAAGCCTGAGAGAGTTCAGAGACAAGCCACACGCATGATCAGGAGGCAGGAAAACAGGGCTTATGATGAGAGGCTGAGAGCTATGGGACTCTTCAGCCTGGAAAAGCGCAGGCTCAGGGGGGACCTGGTGGCTGCCTATAAGTATATAAGGGGTGTACATCAGGATCTGGGGGAGCGCCTGTTCACCAGAGTGCCCCATGGGATGACAAGGTCAAACGGCCACAACTTTCTCCAAGACCATTTCAGGCTGGACATAAGGAGTAACTTATTTATAGTCCAAGCTCCCAAGGCCTGGAACAGACTGCCACCAGAGGTGGTGCAAGCACCTACTCTGGACTCCTTTAAGAGTCAATTAGATGTTTATCTTGCTGGGATCCTGTGTCCACAGCTGACTTCCTGCCTCTGGGGCAGGGGGGCTAGACTCAATGATCTTCCGAGGTCCCTTCCTGTCCTAATGTTTATGAATCTATGAATGCTTTGAAACTCAGTAGGAGTAAGGCTCCAGTTATGCTAGAAATGGAGACGCTGTTAAGTGTGTGGATTGAGGACACAACTCAATGCTGTATGCCCTTGAGTAGGCTGCTAATTCAGAAGAAGGCTAAGAGCCTGCATGATGATTTACAGAAAAAATTGAATGAAGGGTCTGCTTCTGAGCCTTTTTATGCAAGTAAGGGGTGGTTCAAAAGATTTAAGAGGTGCAGCAACTTGCTTAATGTTTCTATTAAGGGAGAGGCTGCTAGTGCTGACACCCAAGCAGTTTCCAGCTATAGAAACAAGCTTGTGGAAATTATTGAGGATGGGGGTTATATGCCTCAACAAGTCTTCAGTGCTGATGAGATAGGCCTGTTCTGGAAGAGGATGCCTTCTAGGATTTACATTTCTGGAGAGGAGAAGTCGATGCCAGGATTCAAAGTGTCCAAGGATCGACTTACTTTATTGCTTAGTGGTAATGCTGCAGGGGATTTTAAATTGAAACCAGTGCTTGTATACCACTCAGAAAACCACAGGGCTCTCAAGGAATATCTTAAAAGCAGTCTGCCAGTCATTTGGAAGTCTAACAAGAAGGCCTGGATGACAATGTCAGTCTTTCAGAGTTGGTTCAGGGATTCTTTTTCTCCTGCAGTTAAGAAATACTGTGCTGAGAACAACCTGTCCTACAAGGCACTTCTCATTTTAGACAATGCACCAGGGCATCCTACCACACTTGATGACCTCAATGATAATGTAAAAGTTGTTTTCCTGCCTCCAAATACCCTCTCCATCACACAGCTGATGGACGAGGTTGTCATTGCCGCCTTTAAGGCTTATTACATAAGGAAAACATTCACCCAGGCACTCAGGGCTACAGAAGGAGAGGGTGCTCTGACCCTAAAGAATTTTGGAAGGGCTGTAATATCTACAAGGCAATAGATAACATTTCAAGTGTCTGGGATGAAGTTGCCTCCAAAACAATGAACGGTGTCTGGTGAAAGCTTTGGGCAGACTGTGTTCAGGATTCCCAAGAGGTTGAGGAATGCGGTGACAATTCCAGACAATACCGTTGAGCTTGGAAGGGAAACTGAATTTGATGAACTTGAATCTGAGGACAGGCAGGAGTTGATAGATTCCAGCAGGGAGAAACTGAGCAATGAGGACCGAATTCAAATAGAACAGCAAAGAAACCATGATGAGAAGGAAGATGTTCAACCAGCGAGGACCTTAACCAGCAAAGGCATGGCTGAAGCTTTCAAACGTCTGGAAGCTTTTCTTTCCTACTTTGATGAGAATGACCCTGACATGCCGTGCAGTTCTGCAGGTGCAAGAGGAGTTAACAGTGAAATCAATTGTTACAGGCTGCTTTATGATGATGAAAAGAAGCCCGAAGTGCAGCTATCAGTGGATTCCTTCTACAGAAAGCGCACAACTCTGGCTTCAACCCCTATAGCCCCCCTCAAAAATATCCTCAGCCAAGGACTTCAAAATCCCATGAACTGATGCTAAAACTGACAGCCCTGATTCGGAGTGAGGAAGGGAGCAAAAAGTGGATGTGCAAGTGCATCTATACATACAGTTCATTACTTTATTTTGTAATTTTATACATTATTTCAAAGTTCAAAATGTTAAAAAAGTATTTACATACATTTAGATGTTTGAATTAATTGATTTTATAATACTAGTGGGGGATTTCAGTGATTTCATAGTACGAACGGGGAACTTTGGGAACCAATTATCTCTACTTACTTCCATTCCCATGGAAGAATTGGTTTTACTTAATGCTGTTTTGCTTAGCGCTCAGTTTTTCTAGAACCAATTATGAGTGCTAAGTGGGCGTTGCCTGTAATTTGAGAAAAGGGAAGTGTCTCGCTCTCTGTCTCTGTTTCAAGTGCCCTACAAGTTTATTTCGGCGCTATGTGATAACACCAGCAGGTATGGCCTGTGAACTTTTAAAGAAAATTGTTTACAAAAAAGAGAGGGAAACCACCGCTTCTTTTAAGTGCAAATTAGAAAGCCTTAAATTCCAAGGCTATAACTCATGGCCTAATTAAGGCTTAAAAAGCAGTGAGCTTGATTTGCATTTTTAAAGTATCTGTATTGCTACATACAGGAGTGTCTTCCACGAGGAAAGTATGAACTTTGCAGTAATGTAATGATTTGGCTCTGTAACAGCTTTAATGAGTCTTAATGAAGTGTTTTGATATCCTAAATTCTGAGAATATGAGAATATCCACTGTGTCTGTTATTATTCTTACCTTTTAGGCGATGGCTGGGGATGGCTGTAGGAGAAAGAAAAGCGCGGGGTCTTAGGAGAACTCTGGTTTAGGGCCTTGAAGATGTATGGGACAAATGTCCTAATGTTTATCCTTGCTGAGCCAAGGCAGTTGTTGTTCATATGTTCAAAAGACCAAGCCTAGGAAGATATGGAAGAGAGAGAAAAAAGCAATTCTGGTTGTGTGGAAGCTGCAGAGGGAGGGTCGGGGGAAAGAACAGTTTAGTTTTGTTCTGCTTCAATATTTTTCCCCTTAACATGCCCTCTGCTCCTGTAACACTCCTGCGACCTGCTGGATGGACCCAGGATCCGAACCGTGTTGCATTTCTTGTGTTCTTACTGAGGTGAAGTGTGTTGAGATGACTGAGCTAATCTGAACACTGACCAAACTTGGAGTGTGGTAGGAGCCACCTTTTACAGAGCAACACCTCAACAAAGTTTTTATCGAATTTCAGACAGAAGAAGAGTCTCTCTCTATGTCTCTCTCTCTTGCTTTTTAAAGTGTACCTGATTTCTGTGTCAAGCGATACCACCAGCAGATCTGTCCTGTGAACTTTTGAAGAAAATTGTTTAGAAAAAACAGAGAGAATCCTGCCCCTCCTTTTTCAATGCAAATTGAAGGTCCCCACATTTTAAGACAATCACTCATGACCTAATTAAGGCTTTGAAATCAGTGAGTTTGAACTACATTTTTAAAGTGGCTATATTGCTACATACAGGGGTTTCTTCCTGTAGGAAAGTATGAACATTGTAGGGCTGTAGTGATTTGACCCTGTAAAAGCTTTAATGAGCATTAATGAAGTGTTTTTAGTTCCCAAGTTCTAAGAACAACTGAATAACTGGTGCCCTGTTCTCTGTTCAACTAAGTACTGGCACACTGAGGTGAAGGTCTCTTTATTGCCAATAAATTATTTTAGTCCTGACTGCTGCGTGTGAAACCTGCAACCAACTGAGCGAGGCCTGTGAGACTGTCTTGCAACATCACTTCAGTGCTCTGCCCGGTTCACTAATATGTGGTATTCTGGACTTGTAAATGTGTCATGAACAAGAGTATAATTATTTCAGAGCCATGGTCATGTTTGGCTTTCATGTTTCTTGGTTTTCTGGGTCGAGCTTCTTTTGGACAAACTTCTGAGGTACCCTGTAATGGTGGGCATCATTTTGCCATCTCCTTTCACTTCACCTGTTTGTGCAGGAAGAGGAGAATTTTGCTGAGGAAAAAGCAAGCGTGGAACTTTCTTAGCCCCTGGGGAGATGTCACCTTGACAAGTTCAGTAGATAGTACAAAGTGGAAAGCTTTGTTATAAGAGGCTACCCATTGCTCAAGTGAAAAAAACTTCTACTTCTACTCTGCAGCTGACAGTTCCTAAAAAGAAAATCTTAATGGGGAAGTCTACTCACCTTAAAACATTGCATTAGTTCCTCTGTGAACATGAAAACTTGACATATGCAGGTGTTTTGAGGATGGAGTTGAAGTGCCTTGAGTGAAATATGAGCGCGGTGGGCTTGTCAGAAGAGGAGATGGGGAAAGTGAAAACCCTTCTCTAAGGTAAAGGTGGCATCTGAGTGGCTCTGAACACTTTCTGAGCATGTGTAGGGAGCTCTGGCATACACCTTCCCTTCCTCCTTCCTTTCAGTGCTTTGGGTCTTTGGTGGCAGTATTATAAAAAGAAATAATTTATGGAAGTATTCTCTAAGATTTAAATGTCAAAATGTTTAGAAAACAGCCCATTAACTCTACCTTTGTGGTAAATGGTAAAAATATTGGCTTGTTCTGAATCAAGCTCAATGTTAAGTTGAAAGTGCTGAAAAACTTCCCCCAAAAAGAAGCTCTGACTGTCAGCAATATTTACCCTCCCCTCCCAGTGTCACCTCTATGAAGTCATCTCCGTAAGACCAGGAATGTAGTTGGCCAAGATATTTTTTTGAATGGAAAAACTTGGAATGTGCATGTGGAATACCAGGAAGCAGACAACAGAGACTAATCAGGAAAAAACAAGGAAAACAATTATTTCAACAACAGAACATTTTGCATCTGACAAGCAAAAAAGGGCGTTTCAGATGCAGCGAGCAGTGTAAGAAGCTGTATAAAAGGACTTGCAAACCAGTGCTCTCTACTTGCCTTCCTTGTTTTACTCTGTAGGAAATCAGGTAAGTCCGATTCAACTCAATCTCTTCTAACTCTTACTGCACCTCCTGTATTGCTCAGGGTGTTTTCCTTATTTATGTTGTTTTAGTTGCAGTTGGTGGGGGCAGGTATTAGGGAGCCCACAGCTGAGGTTGGCATTTCAAGGGCATTTGGGACACTAATGGCCAGAATAAAAGAGGGACCAGCTGAGCTGATGCTGTGCCATGTCTTGTGCAAAGTGTAGGACTGCGCAGTCAGAGGTGACAATCCAAATCCTCAGTCTGATGTGCAGGGCCCCCTTAGCTCAAATGAAGAGACTCGTGCTCCTCCAATCCAAACCAGGCAGTGTGTGCAGCCTATTCAAATCCCACAGAATATGGAGTAATATCCAATATCCTTTCTCCCCAACTGGGGTGATTCCCTGAAGCCCAGACTTTGCCCCAGGATTGTAGGATCCCTAACTGGAAACTGCCTAAACAGGAATCCTCCTGCAGTGCAAAAGGCGTCAGAGGTGCAATCCACTTTTGCCCCCAGATCTCAGAGGTAGGAGACACAAAGTGAAAGACTCGGGTTCTGGTCCTGAAGTGAATGCACATTCCCCACATCCCAGCACTGTGCCTGAACCATCAGGCCAGGCGTTGCCTCCCCCACTCCTGCTGCAGCTGCCCCACAGGGGCCTGGAGCCTGCTTTCCAGCCAGCATTTTGCAGACATAGGAAGACTTTGAAATTGTTGTTTGGGGGAGAAGCTGAATGCAGGTGGAGCATAGAGAAGAGGTGGAGGAAAGGAGAGGAGCAACACAGGCAGAAAGGAGGACTGAGGTCTGCATTTCCCTGCTTCATCCCCCAGTCTGTGGGTCCCTGCCAGATTTCCTTGAGGGTCACACTCAGGTTTTGACCCTTGATTCCTTAAGAACTGCATGTGTCATGTTTCCTCTGCTTCCTGCTGTGTTTCAGGTTTGCCTCCAGCGCAGAAAGATGTTTGACAGCCTAGACACAGTTGAAGACCTGTATTACCCGGCCCAGCTTGACTGTACACCCCCCTACCCAGGAAGGAGATATTGGTGTTGCTGCTATGACCGATATGGAAGGCTAGTTTGGCAGGGCCCATGCTGTTATCCAGGCCCTTGGTGTCCTCGTAGGGGCAGCTCTGGAAGGGGCTGGCTCTGCTAGATCCATCTTGGATATTGTTGGCACTTGGAGCAACATGGACATGAACAGCAAGATACTGATTTATGGCTGACCCAAAGGACATGGCTTGGAGCAGTGCTAAGTACTCAGCACCTCTGTGGTGATGGGCTACAAGACTGCCTCCCCCATATATGTGTTTCCTACACTTTGCTTTGTCACTCTAGGAACCTTGACTTCTCCACACTGTTAAGTAGTAAGGCCTCTTCTTTCTGTGCTGTCATTTAAAAGGAATCCTCATCCTCCTTACAGTCCACTTGTAATCCATTGCAGACCTCTTGACACAGCCATAAAGGTGTACAAGAGGTTTGGTGTCAACAGGCGCAGAATCCCGGTTGTGGCCCTTTGGAAAGTCTTGGGAATATTTGCTCTCTCCTCTGTATCCCTTCTGCATCTGTATACTCAAGTTCTTCTGTGCATTAAAATCCCACTGTAGCATAATATTTGCCTCCTGCTTTTTTTCCACAACCTCCCCTCCCCCATTCCTTATTTGCAAACCCTATTTATTGCTCTCCTTACCGGGTGCTTTGCCTCATGTGACATTATTCAGGTAGAAAAGCAGTAAATAAATAGATGGAAACAGCTTGGTAGTAAAAGTGAGCAGCTGAAAGAAAGAAGCGCACCTTGTACAAAATGGGCCAGCTGTAGAATCCCAGTTGTGGCCCTTTGGAAAACCTTGGGAGTATTTGGTCTCTCCCTTGTTTCCCTTCTGTGTCTGTATACTTGATTCTTCTGTGCATTAAAATTACCTTGCAGACTAATATTTGCCTGTTGGGTTCTTTTCTCCTCCATTTCTTATTTGCAAATCCGCTGGTGAAATTCCCTCCTGGGCAGAGCCCTGCACCCATCATGACTCAATTCCCACTGAAGAGTCCTCACAGAGATAAACACCAGCCCTGGAACATGCCTCTGTGCCCTGGTCTTTCCTCCTACCCCAGATTGGGTGTTTGCTACTCTTCCTCATATAGAGCACCTGGTCCTTTTCCACCAGGCTCCATGACTGATAATACCTCATTTATAGTACATTTCAGAAAGATAATCCCAGCCCTCAAATCACTCCAGCCCTTCCCCGCTATACAATTAAAAACAGGAAGCATGTCTCCCTTCCAGTCACTGCACCCGCCTAACCTGGTTTGGTCGAAAGCTTGTCAATACTAAGATACATCAATCCTAAACAGAACTGTTTTGCAATCCTGGATTTTAAAGAAGTCCCTATGAAAAAGTGGGAGCCCGGGGGCTCTCTGCAAGCCTGTGTATCCATGCAAATGGAGGCAATGGTGCCCTATTCCATTTCCCCAGAACTCATATTAAGAAGGTCTGTTTCCCATTACAGTGACACTTATTTTCTACTTTGGTAGACTAATGGAAACACTTCCTAAACATGAGTATATATAAGCCAAATTTTCCATTTTTTTTTTTGCTCTGCATGACTAGACTGCCTGTGTGCTCCACTGCCTATTCTTATGAACTATTTTGCTGCATGAAAATTTCCTGTGGCTGGTTTCTTTTTTATCAGTCCTGTCCCTTGTTTCTACAACACCAGCTTGCATGCCAGCTGCCCAACAGGAATCTCTGATTTTGAGGAGTTCCAGGTTTTAGTGCCTGACTGAATATAACCTAACTGTGTCTACATGAGATGCTGGTGGTGGACATGTTATTGCACACTCATTTAGCACTTGTATAAACAAGTATTAAATGACTGCACACAAAAAAGAGTTACTAAGCAGGAGGGCTGCGTGAATCTTCAGGCCCTGATTTGATTCGGCAGAGATTTGGCCTGATTCGGTGGCCGAATCTCGGAATCCGAATCGAATCAGAGGACCCTTTAATCTCTCCGAATTGATCTGGAACCCTCCAAATTGATTCAGAGAGATTCGGACAGTTTTGGTAACTTGGACGTAAATAAAGCTTTACGTGTTTTTTCTATATACTTCTAGGTATATACCTCTGAATGATATGATGCTGGGGCAGATGCAGTTTCCCACAGAAGCACAGGGGACTCCCCAGCGCACACGACAGCAGACCTGGAACTGGACCAGAAGTACACTTTTGGGTCTGCTGCTGAGCATGGGGGAGACCCCCCGCCCATGCTCTTGTGGGGCGCTCCATGCACCCCAGCGTGACAGTGATCACAAGCCATGCTGCTACCACAAGGTCTGTAGAAGAAAACTTTTAAAGCTGTGCCTGTGTCTGAACATTCAGATTGGGATTCAGCCGAATTGAATCGGGGACAGTGATCCGAATAAATGAGTTGAATCAGTGTCCCTGATTTGGGCCCAATCCGAATCTGAATCATATAGGGCCCATTTCACACAGCCCTACTAAGCAGTAGTATTGACAGATGGCTTTCATGCGACTTTAACTGTGCAGCTGTTCACTACTAGTGCGCTGTGGCATTGCATCATGCTTCCTGCAACACAACACTACTGTGCAGTAGTAACGCACTACTGCGCAGTCAGTATCTCATGAAGACAAGGAGTATTTAGCAGCTGCCAAGTTTATATATTGGGAGCTTCAAGTGCCCATTATTTCAGGCATGTCAGTCTGTATCATTAGACCGATTTTCATATCATGTTTGCCTGTCATATTGGGAAACTGAGTTCAGTGACTAGGGAGGTCTCTATGTTCTGTTACCTGATCATTAAGAAGTTTATTCATCATTAGTGGGCGCGTCTACATGACACGCTAAATGGACAGTAGATTAATTTGCCTCCACATTAGCTCATCCCAGCAAAAGCTATGCTAATGCGCTATTGCACAGCAGAACCACCATACTGCACATCAGGATGACTGAAAAGGCATGTGCCACTACTACTGTGGAGTAGCGCCTGTTACTACACATAGAGGTAGTACCTGTTACTGGAGGTACTAAACTAAATGTGTTGTACCTATGGCACATTAATGTACATTTAGAGGTGCACAGTTTATCTTTTATGCTGCTGCTTCAAATTTATCTTTGACCCCTCCACCCTGAATGTCAAGGGAGAGTGGTCTGGAGAGGAAGAGGAATGCCCCTGGGGGTGAAGAGAGAATGGTGGATGTTCAGCTTGGTTGTCTAAGTTGGGTTTTCTGACACCATTGCCTCAAGCAAAAGGCATGAGCACTTTTAGGATCACAGATCGTATATTTTACAAGACATTACAACACCTTGACTTCCACTAATGTGTGACTGGAGTTAATGAGTACTGTCTCTCATTTCCAAAATCTGTCTGGTATGGGTAGGCCTGTAATAGGAGAGTGGAGGAGAACACGACAGTTATTCTAGCTATAGAACGGCCGCAAGTGACTTTATGGTGAAGATGCAACAGGATTTCTGTTTAGGGTGTACTTATTCCAAAGACCCAAAGGCATGTGCAACAAGATTGGTTTGCAGATTCAGTTTATGATATAAGCTGGCAAGACAGACCCATGTGATAACAGTTCCTATACATTACATATAACAAGCAGATCAGCTAACAGATTTTTCCCAGGGCTAACCTGTAATTACTATATTTCTGCTGAAGCAGGAAAAACATCTGGGAATGAAGCTTTATGGACCAGTGGTAGTGGCTTGAAGGTTTCAGGGTCAGAAAAGGGGATTTTTTTAGAGGCAAAAAGTGTCCACACACTCAAAAAGTCAAGTTATCCTTTGGACGCCCTAGAAAAAACAGTGGGGCAATCTAAAGGAAGGAGATCAAATTAACCCTTCCCTAACAAAGTGTTTTGATGATGCATTTTCTTTCATGTGTGGAAATTTGGGATGTGCCCTGAAGATGATGTACACAGGGGCTGAACTTGAAGTATGGCTCTGATGCTTTCACCTAGCCATATCTTATGCGGAATAAGGCCAACAGTATGTATCCTAGAAAAGGCATTTAGACCTGAAAGCACTGGAGTCCTAGAAGAGGACTTGTTCTTCTGTTCCACATGGTTTTTCCTGTTTTTCTGGGGGCAGGAACAAGAACCCAAGGACCCCCCACTCCTCCAGTTTCTGTGCCTGAAGAGTCTGGGACCAGGGTCACCCATTGTCTGGGGGAATGCCTAACGCTGTTCAAGAAGCAGGCACTAGCACACTCCCTGCATGGGACATGTCCTCAGAAGTGAGATGAGGCATTATGGAAGTGCCTCAGTGAACTGCAAGTTGGGCGTGAAAGCTCTTGAGATGGGTGGGAGTGCAGAAACAACCGTTTTAGCATTTCTGTGGCTGATTTCCAAGTACTCATGGGCTGCATTATGAAAAAGAGATTTCTAGATGTCTATTCATGTGCTTTAATTAGTGTGCATTACATTTAGTACCTGTAATAACAGGTACTAACTTAATGGGCAGTAATGGGCAGTACTGCACAGTATTGCCTGCACACATCTTTTAAGTGGCACGTTAATGCATCAGCAGGACTTTGACCATTATGTGTTACTGTGTACTAGAATAAGTGCAGAGGCAGCAGAGGAAATCTTCCAAATCCGAGTTCTGGGGTGATGGACTAGGGCGCTGCTGCCTCCAATGAATTGAAGACGCAGGCTTCCAGAAAGGCCGGGGCTCATCCTTCTGCTTTGGGTGGATTTGTCTTATTATTAAAATGCTTTCAATCAAACCAGGGTGGCAATAGCTGGAGAAATTTGAGGACTGGCATTAACTTTCTGGAACGTAGTCAGCACAGTATTAACAGTGCCACTTGGAGCCCAGCTGAAAAGGACCAGGTGCTCAAAGCGAGAAAGAATAACAAACCTCCCATCTGGACTAGGAGGAAAGACCAGGACACACAGACATGTTCCAGGGCTGGATTTCATCTCTGTGTAGCACTTCAGTGGGAATTCAGTTATGCTGGGTGTGGAGCTCTGCATAGGAGGGAATTTCACCACCTGTTTGCAAATAAGGAATGGAGGGGAAAAAACTGAGGCGGCAAATATTATGCTGCAGAGTAATTTTAATACAGTGAAGAACTTGAGTTATACAGATGCAGAAGGAATAAAGGGGAGAGAGCAAATACTCCCAAGGATTTTCAAAGGGTCACAACCGTGATTCTATGCCTGGCCCAGTTTATACAAGGTGGGCTTCTTTCTTTGCAGCTGACTTTTATTACTAAGCTGTTTTCATGTATTTATTTACTACTTTTCTCCCTGAATAGTGTCACATGAGGAAAAGCACCATGTAAGGAGGAGAATAAGCAGCTTCTACATGATAAACTTCCTGAAGGCAATATTTTAGCTAGAAGCAAAAAATAAAACAGCTTTTTTTTCCTGTTGATACCAAACCCCTTTGACACCACTGTGGCTGTGTCAAGTGGTCTGCAGTGGATTACAAGTGGACTCTAGGGATGCAGAGGCCTCTGTTTATGTAACTGCACAGCATGAAGAGGCCTTGCTGCTTAACCGTGTGGAGAATTCAAGGTTCCTAGAGTGACAAAGAAGAGCATGGGAGACACGTGCATAGGGGTGGGAGTCTTCTAGCAATGTGAAGCCCTCACAGTAGAGGAACAGAGTGCTTAGGATTGCTGTGTCCTTCCTGTCAGCTGTGAATCCATATCTTGCTTTTCATAGCTGTGTTGCTCCAAGTGCCGTGGATAGTCAATCTGGATTTAGCATGGCCAGCAGCCTCCAGGGCTACCCTGATGGCACCACCAGGGGGGTACAGACCAGCAGCAACCACTCCAAACCAGCCTTCCGCATTGGTCATAGCAACAACACGTATATCGTGGCCTTCTATGCTGGTGGAGAAAACAGTCAGACTGGCCCTGGTAAGAGAGGTCTTCAATCATGTCCAGGCTGTCAAACATCTTGCTGTGCTGGCAGCAAACCTGAAATGCAGCAGGAAACATGACACATCTGCAGCTCTGGTGGGATCAAGGGTCAAAACTTGTGTGCGACTCTCTCAGACATTTGGTAGGGACCCAGGGACTGGGACGTGGAGAGGACTTCTCTGTCACTGTCAATGCTCTCTTTTCCTCCCCCTCATCTCTTTGTTCCACTTGCCCTCAGCCTCTCACTTTCTTTGCCTTCAAAATCCTGGCTGGAAAGCAAGCTCCAGGGCCATGTGGGGCAGCTGCAGCAGCAGAGAGGAGGGAGCCTTTAGTCCAGGCCTAAGCAGCCCCTGGCCTGATGGTGCAGGCACAGTCCTGGGCCGTGGGGAATGTGTAGTCACTTCAGGACCCAGAACCCACGTCTTCCTCCTTCTATCTCCTGCACTGGGATCTGGGGGCAAAGGTGGATTCCAGCTCTGATATTTGTAGCACTGCAGGAAGGATTCATCTTTAGGCAGCTTCCAGTTATGTGTCCCACAATCTTGGGCACAGACTGGGCCACAGGGAATCACCCCAGTTGGGGAGAGAGGAGTGATGTTCGATATTGCTCCATATTCTCTGGGGTTTTAAAAGGCTGACCATGCTGCCTGGTTTGGATTGGAGGAGCTTGAGTCCCTTCCTTTGATCTAAGGAGGGCATGGATACCTAGCTCAGGATCTGCATTGTCACTCCTGACTGGGCACACGTACACTTTGCACAAGGCATGGCACAGCATCGCCTCAGCTGGTCCCTCTTTCACTCTTGCCTTTAGTGTCCCCAATGCCCTTGAAATGCCAACCTCAGCTGTAGGCTCCCTAATGCCGGCCAGCCACCAACTACAAGAAAAGCAACAACAGACCCTGAGCAAGGCAGAAGATGCTGTGCAGTAAGAGCCGACCTTAGTGATGGTTGTAAAGACAGTCATAGAAAGGCCAATATCAGGGATGTGATGACCTACTCCCTCTGCTTCTGGTCACATGTTGGGTCCCAGTTCTTCTTCTCTGTCCCTTGTTCCAGTCTCCTTAAGCTGCTCTTCTAACCAGCCCCTCTCCAGCCCCCTTATCCTTTCATTTCTAATTGCACACACAAAAACCCAATGAATCAGAACAGCAATTCTGTTAATCCTGTCCTCAATAATACCAAGTACCACTTGCTTCTGAAAGCAGGAAGAAAACTTGGAAAGGATGCACTGTGGAATTTCTTCTGTGCACGACTAAGCTGAAAGCTGGGTGTGAAGTTTGTCAGTCTCAATGATTTAAACACCCAGTACATATTAAAAAAGAAGAGTGAGCATCCCAAATTCCCATGTGTCTGTCAAACTGCTGCCTTTCCTTGGAAAGCTTGGGCAGTTCTTCAGTGCTCCTTAATACCCTCAAACATCCTAGAGTATGTGTACAAGAAACAGTCCTAATGTTAAAAGATTCTTTAACATAATAATTCCCACAGTTAAAAGAGATTGAGTCTAATAGGACTTACTTGATTTACCACGGAGAGTAAAGCAAGGGAAGCGAATAACAAGCACTGGCTTGCAGGCCCTTTTATACAGCTTCTGAAATGTGGGGGTGCAAGCAAAACAATCATTTTCCCCTTATCAGATGCAAAACATACTGTTGTGGATGCCATGCTTTCAATTGAAATAATTGTTTTCCTGGTTGCTTGTGATTATTAATTTTGTCCTCTGCCTTCATATGCACATTGCATGTTTATACCATCCTAAACATTTCTGGGTCAACTACATTCCTGGTCTTTTGGGAATGACTTAATAGATGTACTGGGATATACTGGGAGGGTAGGGAAAAACTGGCTGAAACTCAAGGTTTCCTTTTTTGGAGATATTCGTCAGCAATTTGAACTTGGCACTGAGCTTGATTCAGAACAGAAGCCAATATTTTCACCATTTACCACAAAGGTAGTGCTAACAGGCTGTTTTCTACACATGTTGACATTGAAATCTTTGAGAACTTTTCCATAAAGAACATTTCCACGAAGACCCATAGAATAGCAAGGAAGGGGAAGGAGTGTCCCAGAGCTCCTAACAAACACTCAGAAAGTGTTCAGAGTCACTCGGATGCTGGGTTGTACCTTAGAGAAGGGTTTTCACTTTCCCCGTCTCCTCTTCTGACAAGACCACCACACTCAAATTCCCCTCCATATACATTTACTCCATCCTCAAAAAACCTGCACAGATCAAGGGTGCACATTCCTAGAGGAACTAATGGGATAACCTATTTAATAATTTATTTGCCTCAATTTTTCTGAGCAGGAACTGGGTCACCCCCCCATCACCAGGACACCCATAGGCCCCAGGGGAGGCACACCCAGGCCTAGGATTAGTGAGGCTTTAGTCAGGGAACTTCTGGAGGGACTGGACATATTTAAATCAGCAGGTCCTGACAATCTCCACCCAGAGCGCTGGGGGAATTAGCTGAGGTCATTGCGGGACCCCTGGCACGGCTGTATGAGCACTCGTGGTGCTCTGGTGTGGTGCCAGAGGACTGGAAAAGGGCCAATGTGGTTCACATTTTAAAAAAAAGGGAGGAAGGAGGACCCAGGAAACTATAAGCCAGTCAGTCTTACCTTGGTCCTGGGTAAGCTTTTTGAGAGAATTATTCTGGCACATGTCCACGAGGGGCCAGCAGGGGAGATTATGCTTAGGGGCAACCAACAGGGGTTCATTCGAGGCAGGTCCTGTCAGACCAAACCTGGTGACCTTCTATGACCAGGTCACCAAATCCTTAGATGCAGGGGTAGCAGTGGAACTAATATTCCTGGACTTTGGGAAGGCCTTTGATGCTGTCTCTCACCCATTCTCATTAAAAAACTAGGAGACTGTGGTGTCGACACCTACACAGTCAACTGGGTCACTAGTTGGCTGGAGGGCTGCACCCAGAGAGTGGTGGTGGATGGGTCATTTTTGACCTGGAGGGATGTGGGCAGTGGGGTCCCCAGGGCTCAGTCCTCGGGCCCGCACTGTTCAACATCTTCATCAGCGACTTGGATGAGGGGGTGAAAAGCACCCTGTTCAAATTCACAGACAACACTAAGATGTGAGGAGAAGTGGGCATGCTAGAAGGTGTGAGAGAGAGGAGGAGCCGGCAGGCTCCGGGACTCTCCGCCAGAGCAGAGGGCTGCTGCTCATGGGCTCAAGGGGCTAGGCAGGAATCCAGCTTTCCCAGGTGTGTGGGGAAGGGAGGGGCCGGTACTCACGGAGCTGGCATAAAAGAGAGGCTGGAGCCGACAAGCAGGAGCAACGCAGAACCGGAAGGAAGTGGTGGAGGTGATGGAGCTGTCCGGAGGACATTGCTGAGGATGCGAGCAGCGCTAAAGTGCAGTAGGAGCCTCTGGAACAGGGGTAAGCCCCAGCAGGGTTTTTGAGCCCAGTCGGCTGACCCTTGCTGGGCATCAGACTGTTTTGTTTACCTGCCGGGAGCGGATGGAGCCCGGCTGAGGCTTGATACTGTAAAGAACCTAATAGAGGGGCACTGTGGACATGGTAGCTCCTGTAATAGGGGCGCAGCTCCATAGTGAGCTTGAACTGGGGAAAAGGAGAGTGGAGAAAGCTCTCCCAGGAGACTCTCTCAGAGCCAAAAAGGCGTTCGACCCCACAGAAGGCAAGTCGGCATTGAAGGATGGTTGCAAATGGCCAAAGCAGCCTCTTCTATCAAGGGAG
>JAVSML010016285.1:1077-12638 GCA_038503035.1 Crocodylus rhombifer
CTGCATATCTCCACCTGCATATATCTACAGCTCTCTATATCTACCACTCTGAATCAGTCCAGCTCTAATTATATCCAGCTTTGAATATCTGCCTTTCTATAGATCTCCAGTTCTCCATATCTCCACCTTCATATATCTACAGGTCTCTATATCTACCGTTCTGAATATGTCCTGCTCCAAATATCTACAGTTTAAATATCTGCCTTTCTATCCATCTCCAGTGCTACATATCTCCACCTGCATATATCGACAGCTCTCTATATGAACCACTCTGTACATCTCCAGCTCTAAATATCTCTAGCCTTAAATACCTGACTTTCTATAGATCTCCAGTTCTCCATATCTCTACCTGCATATATCTAGAGCTCTCTATATCTACCGCTGTGATTATCTCCAGCCACAAATACCTCCAGCTTTAAATATCTGCCTTTCTAAAGATCTCCAGTTGTGCATATCTCAAGCTTCATATATCTAGACGTGTCTATATTTACCACTCTGAACATCTCCAGCTCTTAATATCTGCAGCTTTATATATCTGCCTTTCTATAGATCTCCAGTTCTGCATATCTCCACCTTCATGTATCTACAGCTCTCTATATCTACCGCTCTGAATATCTCCAGCTCTGTATATTTCTAGCATTACATATCTGCCTTTCTATTGATCTCCAGTGCTGCATATCTCCCCCTGCATATATCTACAGCTCTCTATATCTACCACTCTGAGCATCTCCAGCTCTAAATATCTCCAACATTAAATATCTGCCTTTCTGTAGATCTCTAGTTCTGCGTATCTCCACCTGCATATATCTACAGCTATCTATATCTACTGCTCTGAATATCTCGAGCTCTAAATATCTCCAGCTTCAAATATCTGCCTTTCTATCCATCTCCAGTTCTGCGTATCTCCACCTGCATATATATACAGCTCTCTATATCTACCGCTCTGAATATCTGCAGCTCTAAATATCTCTAGCATTAAATATCTGCCTTTCTATAGATCTGCAGTGCTGCCTATCTCCACCTTCATGTATCTAGAGCTCTCTATATCTACCGCTCTGAATATCTCCAGCTCTAAATATCTCCAGCATTAAATATCTGCCTTGCTATGGATCTCCAGTTCTGTATATCTCTATCTTCATATATCTACAGCTCTGTATATCTACCCCTCTGAATATCTCCAGCTCTAAATATCTCTAGCGTTAAATATCTGACTTTCTATAGATCTCGAGTTCTGCACATCGCCACCTGCATATATCTAACAGCTCTGTATATCTACCACTCTGAACATCTCCAGCTCGAAAAACCTCCAGCATTACATATCTGCCTTTCTATAGATCTCCAGTTCTGCATATCTCCACCTTCATGTATCTACAGCTCTCTATATCTACCGCTATGAATATCACCAGCTCTAAATATCTCCAGTGTTAAATATCTGCCATTCTATCGATCTCCAGTTCTGCATATCTCCACCTGCATATATCTAAAGCTCTCTCTACCTACCACTCTGAATATCTGCAGCTTTCAATATCTCCAGCTTTATATATCTGCCTTTCTATAGATCTCTAGTTCTGCATATCTCCACCTGCATATATGTACAACTCTCTACATCTACCACTCTGAACCTCTCCAGCTCTAAATATGTTTAACTTTATATATCTCCCTTTCTGTAGATCTACACTTCCGCATATCTCAGCCTTCATATATCCAGACTTCTCTATACCTACCACTCTTAATATCTGCAGCTCTAAATATCTCGAGCTTCAAATATCTGCCTTTCTATAGATCTCCAGTTCTCCATATCTCAACCTTGATATATCTAGATGTCTCTATATCTACCGCTCTGAACATCTCCAGCTCTAAAAATATCCAGCATTAAATATCTGCCTTTCTATAGATCTCCAGTGCTGCCTATCTCCACATTCATATATCTACAGCTCTGTATATCTACCGCTCTGAAAATCTGCAGCTCTAAATATCTCTGCGTTAAATATCTGCCTTTCTATCGATCTCCAGTGCTGCGTATCTCCACCTGCATATCTCTACAGCTCTCTATATCTCCTGCTCTCAATATCTCCAGCTAGAAATATCTCCAGCTTTAAATATGTCCCTTTCTATAGATCTCCAGTTCTGCATATCTCCACCTTCATATATGTACAGCTCTCTATATCTACAGCTGTGCATATCTCCAGCTCTAAATATCTCCAGCTTTAAATATCTGGCTTTCTATAGATCTCGTGTTCTGCATATCTCCACCTTCATATATCTACAGCTCTCTATATCTCCAGCTGTGAATATCTCCAGCTCTAAATATCTCTAGCTTTAAATACCTGCCTTTCTATACATCTCCAGTTCTGCATCTCTCTACCTGCATATATCTACAGCTCTGTATATCTACCACGCTGAGCATCTCCAGGTCTAAATATCTCAAGCTTTGAATACCTGCCTCTCTATAGATCTCCCGTTCTCCATATCTCTGCCTGCATATATCTACAGCTCTCAATATCTACTGCCCTCAATATCTCCAGCCAGAAATATCTTCAGCATTAAATATCTTCCTTTCTATAGATCTCCAGTTCTTCATATCTCTACCTTCGTATATATACAGCTCTCTATATCTATCACTCTGAATATCTCCAGCTACAAATATCTCCAGCGTTAAATATCTGCCTTTCTATAGATCTCCAGTGCTGTATATCTCCACCTTCATATATCTACAGCTCTCTATATCTACCGCTGTGAATATCTCCAGCTCTAAATATCTCCAGCTTTAAATATCTGCCTTTCTATACATCTCCAGTTCTGCATCTCTCTACCAGCATATACCTACAGCTCTGTATATCTAGCACTCTAAACATCTCCAGCTCTAAATATCTCGAGCTTTAAATATCTGCCTTGTTAGAGATCTCGAGTTCTGCTTATCTCCACCTGCATATATCTAAAGTTCTCTATATCTACCACTCTGAGCATCTCCAGCTCTAAATATCTCCAGCCTTAAATACCTGCCTTTCTATAGATCTCTAGTTCTGCATATCTCCACCTGCATATATCTACAGCTCTCTATATCCACCGCTCTGAGTATCTCCAGCTCTAAAGATCTCCACTTTGAATATCTGCCTTTCTATAGATCTCCAGTTCTGCATATCTCCACCTTCATATATCTACAGCTCTGTATATCTACCACTCTGAACATCTCCAGCTCTAAAAACCTCCAGCATTACATATCTGCCTTTCACTACATCTCCAGTTCTGCATATCTCCACCTGCATATATCTACAGTTCTCTATATCTGCTGCTCTCAATATCTCCAGCTACAAATATCTCCAGCTTTCAATACCTGCCTTTCTATAGATCTCCAGTTCTGCATATCTCCACCTGCAGATGTCCACAGCTCTGTATATCTACCACTCTGAACATCTCCAGCTCTCAATATCTCCAGCTTTAAATATCTGCCTTTCTATAGATCTCCAGTTCTGCATAGCTCCACCTTCATTTATCTACAGCTCTCTATATCTCTGCTCTGAATATCAGCAGCTCTAAATATCTCCACCGTTAAATATCTGCTTTCTATCGATCTCCAGTTCTGCATATCTCCACCTGCATATATCTAGAGCTCTCTATATCTACCGCTCTGTATATCTGCAGCTCTAAATATCTCCAGCATTAAATATCTGCCTTCCTAAAGATCTGCAGTTCTGCATATCTCTACCTTCATATATCTACAGCTCTCTATATCTACCGCTCTGAACATCTCCAGCTCTAAACATCCCCAGCTTTATATATCTCCCTTTCTATGGATGTCCAGATTTGCATATCTCCACCTTCATATATCTAAAGCTCTCTATATGTACCGCTCTGAATATCTACAGCTCTAAATATCTCCAGCATTAAATATCTGCCTTTCTATTGATCTCCAATTCTGCATATCTCCACCTGCATATATCTAAAGCTCTCTATATGTACCGCTCTGACTATCTACAGCTCTAAATATCCCCAGCTTTGAATATCTGCCTTTCCATAGCTCTCCAGTTGTGCATATCTCCACCTGCATATCTATACAGCTCTCTATATCTACCGCTCTGAATATCTGCAGCTCTAAATATCTCCAGCATTAAATATCTGCCTTGCTAGAGATCTCCAGTTCTGCATATCTCTACCTTCACTTATCTACAGCTCTCTATATCTACTGCTCTGAACATCTCCAGCTCTAAATAGCTACAACTTTAAATATCTGCCTTGCTACAGATCTCCAGTTCTGCATATCTCCACCTGCATATATTTACAGCTCTCTATATCTACCGCTCTGAATATCTGCAGCCCGAAATATCTCTAGCGTTAAACATCTGCCTTTCTATCGATCTCCAGTGCTGTATGTCTCCACCTGCATATATCTACAGCTCTCTATATCTCCAGCTCTCAATATGTCGAGCTTTATGTATCTCGCTTTCTATAGTTGTACAGTTCTGCATATCTCAACCTTCATATATCTAGATGTCTCTATATCTACCGCTCTGAATATCTGCAGCTCTACATATCTCCAGCTTTAAATATCTGCCTTTCTATCGATCTCCAGTTCGCCATATCTCCAGCTACATGTATCTATAGCTCTCTATATCTACCGCTCTGAATATCTGCAGCCCTAAATATCTCTAGCGTTAAATATCTGCCTTTCTGTCGATCTCCAGTGCTGCATATCTCCACCTGCATATATCTACAGCTCTCTATATCTCCCGCTCTGAATATCTCCAGCTCTAAATATCTCCAACATTAAATATCTGCCTTGTTATATATCTCCAGTTCTGCATATCTCCACCTTCATTTATCTACAGCTCTCTATATCTCTGCTCTGAATATCAGCAGCTCTAAATATCTCCACCGTTAAATATCTGCTTTCTATCGATCTCCAGTTCTGCATATCTCCACCTGCATATATCTAGAGCTCTCTATATCTACCGCTCTGAATATCTGCAGCTCTAAATATCTCCAGCATTACATATCTGCCTTTATATAGATCTCCCGTTCTGCATATCTCCACCATCATATATCTACAGCTCTCTATATCTACCGCTCTGAGGATCTCCAGCTCCAAATTTCTCCAGCTTTATCAATCTCACTTTATATAGATATCCAGTTCTGCTTATCTCCCCCTGCATATATCTACAGCTCTCTATATCTACCACTCTGAGCATCTCCAGCTCTAAATATCTGCAGCATGAAATACCTGCCTTTCTATAGATCTCCAGTTCTGCATATCTCCACCTTCATATATCTACAGCTTTGTATACCTACCACTCTGAACATCTCCAGCTCTAAATATCTCCACCTTTATATATCTCCCTTTCTGTAGACCTCCAGTTCTGCATATCACCACCATCATATATCTACCACTCATAATATCTTCAGGTCTGAATATCTCCAGCTTCATATATTTCCCATTTTATATATCTCCAGATCTCCACCTTCATATATGTACAGCTCTGTATATCTACCACTCTGAATATCTCCAGCTCTAAATATCTACAGTTTAAATCTCTGCCTTTCTATCAATGTCCAGGTCTGCATATCTCCACCTGCATATATCTGAAGCTCTCTATATCTACCACTCTGAGCATCTCCAGCTCTAAATATCTCCAGCCTTAAATACCTGCCTTTCTATAGATCTCCAGTTCTCCATATCTCTACCTGCATATATCTACAGCTCTCTATATGTACTGCTCTCAATATCTCCAGCTACAAGTGTCTCCATCTTTAAATATCTGCCTTTCTATAGATCTCCAGTTCTGCACATCTCCACCTGCATATATGTAGAGCTCTCTATATCTACCACTCTAAACATCTCCAGCTTTATATATCTCCGTATGTATATATGTCCAGCTCTGAATATCTCTAGCTTGATATGTCTCACTTTGTATGTAGCAGGCCTGGGATGTGTACGGTGGAAGAAGAAACCGTCTAAGGCACTTCACCTCGTGGCCACTGCTTTTCTACGCGGAGAATATTTGGCCTTGGGCCTTTGCTGTTGCGAGCTGGCTGAAGGGGGAAGTTTTCATTCGGTCTGCCAAAGCCATCCGTGTTCTTACACTTGTGAATACACTCCCTTTTTTTTTTCAAGAAATAAATTAGAAGGTCCATTGAAGATGTGATGCTTTGTATAACTGGGTGAGCTTCAGCTGTGCCTTGTGTAAAAGGAAAAATGGTCCCAAGAAAAATAAACTGCTTGTTTCAGACCTGCTTCTCTGAGTGCCTGTAGTGCGAGTCTGGCTCTTTGTAAGGGCAGGAAGGGGCAGAGCCCGCGGGCGGGGCAGGGAGCGCATTCAGGGGCAGGGAGCGCGGCGCGGCCGGCATCGGAGGCCCGTGTTCCCATTGGGCGCCCGGAGGCGACAGGCGATTGGGTGGAATGGCCGCTTGGGCGGGGTCAGGGCCCCCTCGCCCTTCCTCGCTCTGATTGGCTTGTGGCGGGGCAGGCGGGACCAGGAGCCCGGCCTCCTTGTTCACATTCTGATTGGCTGAGGGGAATGGTGGGTGGGAGCGCAAGCTTCTGTTCGCCCATTGGTCCGGCTGCGATCCGCAGCAGCCCCGCGCCACTGGTTGTCGGCCCGCTGAGCCCGGAGCCGCCTTCCCGCTGCCGTGCAGGAAACCAGTCGGGCTCTTCTCGGAGGTGGGTGGTGAAGCGCCAAGCTGTTTGTCTGGCCCGGGGCCCCTTTCCTCCCCGCCCGCCGCCCGCCGCCCGCCGCCCGCCGCCCGGGGGGGCCTCCCTGTCTCCTGCTTGGGCTTGTGCGTGCTTTTAAACCCCGCCTGCTCCGCGCGGGGAGGGCGGCACGACCCGGCTTTGTTCCGCGTCGCTGTCTCCGGGCTCCAAGCCCCGCTCCAGCCCCAGCCCCAGCCCCAGGCGGGCAGCGCGGCGCCGGCTGCGGGGCCCCCTGCGTCTCCCCGCCGCAATGCCCGGCGGGGCCACAGGAGGGCGGCGCTGAGCCCGGCTTGGGCTCCGCCTCAGGGGGAAGGCGCAGGCGGCTCAGTGCTGCCCTCCGGTGGTGTGTCCCAGCACTGCAGCCCGAGGAGGGGCGCCGCGGCGAGGGGCGCAGGCGCGGCTCGGTGCTGCCCCCCTGTGGTGGCGGCGCCGCGTTGCCGCAGCTGGGGCCGCGGAAGCCCAGGCCCTGCTCCGTGCCGCCCTCCTGTGGCGGCGCCGGGCATTGCGGCGGGGAGACCCCCCTCTTTTGGGGTGCTGCCATGGTCTTTCAACCGTTCGGTAGCTCTCGAGCAGGCTTCCTGCCCTTCTTCTCGGGGGCGGGCTAGATATTCCCTACCCGAGTCCCTGGAGACGAGCGCCCTGCCCTTGGCCAGACGTTCCCGGCCTGCAGCCTGGAAGCAGGATCCTGGTCCCCTTGATTCTCTTCTATACCGACATGCAGATGGGCTGCGTGCGTGCGTGCGTGCGTGTGTGTGTGCAATACACAGCATCATTAACACAGTGATCTCTCTTTCGCTATCTTTGGCGCTACTGACAGAGGTGTTCAACTCTCGCCTTTGCGTATCACCGCATAGCAGTGTGTGCAGGTCGTCCATAGAGAATAGGTATGGCGCGCTTCCATGGTCCGGCTCAGTGCTGCCCCCCCGTGGCACGATCCGAGCACTGCAGCGCCGCGGGGCGGAGACGAAGCCGCTGCTCGGTGCCGCGTATTCAAGGAATCGCCTCAGTGCTGCCCTCCTGTGGCTCGCGCTCCGCCCTGCAGCCAGGAGAGAAGGGCGGAGGAGAAGGGAAAGGGTCGGGGCGCCGGCGCGTTTCTAACGGGGCTTCGTGGCCTGGGGCTCCCGGCAGGTAACAAAAGGGGCCTCGGGCCGCGCTCCGGAGCTGCTTACTGAGCACGTCAGCCGGGAAATTCAGCCGGGGAAATTAAACAGGCGCGGTGCTGCCGTGCCGTGCCGTGCCGCACTGCGGGCATTGGAGCCGAGCGCCGCGGCCGAGAGACAGCAAGCAGGTCGGTGCCGCGGGCTGTGGTCCTGCAGCACATTGCAGCCGGGAGACAAGGCCGCAGAGAGAGGAGGAAACACGGCCTCGCTCGCTCGGGACTTGACTGGAGCAGGGACCGCGGCCGGGGCGCACACACGACTCAGGGACCTTCATTCCGGGCCGAGATCGCAGGCCCGCGTTTTCATTGGTCGCCTTGAGGTAGGAGGCGATTGGGTGGAGTGGGCGCATGGGCGGGGTCAGGGCAGCTCCGCCCTTGTTCACTGTGATTGGCTTTGGCTGGAGGAGGCGGGCCCAAAAGAATGCCCTCCGCCGCTCGCATTCTGATTGGCTGCTGGGAATGGCGGGCGCGGTGCACGCTAGTGGGTTCCGATTGGTCCGACTCCGGTCCTCCGCAGCCCCGCTCAGCTGCTTGTGTCTCCGCTGTCGGGCTCTCCTCGGAGGAGGGTGGGGAAGCGCCAAGCTGTTTGTCTGTCACGGGAGTCTTCCTGTGTCCTGCATGTGCTTGTGTGGGCCTTTGAACCCCGCCTGATCCGCGCGGGGAGGGCGGCACGGCGCCGGCTTTGTTGCGCGTCTCTGTCTCCGGGCTCCAAGCCCCAGCCCCAGGCCCAGCCCCAGCCCCAGCCCCATCCCCAGGCGGGCAGCGCGGCGCCGGCTGCGGGGCCCCCCGCGTCTCCCCGCCGCAATGCCCGGCGCGGTCACAGGAGGGCGGCGCTGAGACCGGCTTGCGCTCCGCCTGAGGGGGAAGGCGAAGCCGGCTCAGTGCTGCCCTCCGGTGGTGCTCCCCAGCACTGCAGCCCGAGGAGCGCCGCCGCGTCGGGCACAGGAACGCTCTGCTCGGTGCTGCCCCCCTCTGGTGGCGGCGGGGCATCTCCGCTCGCTGTGAAGTAGTGTAGCATTGACAACAGGGAGCTGAAGTGACGGTGTTATTCAGTTGGTCGTTCCTTGGAAAAATGTTCCTTGTGCAGAGATGTTATCCAGTACGGCTGTGAGTGTATACCGAGAGTCAGATTGTGTGTGGGTGTGGGTGTGTGTGCGCGCGCTTGTATAATACACACCATTATTAACACAGTTACCTCTTTTCTCTCTGTCTCTGTCCGTGGCGCTACTGGTAGAGGTGTTTAACTCTCATCTCTGCGTCTCACCGCAGACCAGGGACGGATTAGTGCAGGTCTGACAGGTGTCATTGGGCAGCCACACTTAGTGTGAATACAAACGCGGCTCAGTGCTGCCCTTCGGTGGTGCGCTCCGAGCGCTGCAGCCGCGAGGGAAAGGATCGGGGCCGCCGGCGCGTTTGTACCTGGGCTTCGAGGCCTGGGCATCCTGGCACGTAACAAAAGGGGCCCCATGCCGCGGTCCGGAGCTGCGCGTTGGTCACGGCAGGTAGGAATTTTAGCCGGACAAATTGAAGCAGGCGCAGTGCAGCCAGGCGACGATGGCCTGGACAGAGAGAGCGAGCGGCTCCGTGCCGCCGGGCTGTGGATCTTGCAGCACCTTGCAGGCGGCAGATAAAGGCGGAGAGACAGGAGAAAAGAAGGCGTCGCAGCGACTGCAGCCGGGGCGGACACACAATTCACGGGGCATTGATTCAGCACTGGGTTCTGGTTTTCATTGGGCACCCTAACTTGTGAGGCGATTGGGTGCAGTGGCCGAATTTGGCGGGGTGAGGGCGGCTCCGCCCTTGTTTCCTCTGATTGGATTTTGCAGGAGAGGGAGGGCGCAGAAGTCCTTTTGCCACCCCACCCGCACTTCACCTTCCGATTGGTTGCCCGGGAACTGTGGGTGGTGTACACGTTTGTAGGCGCCGATTGGTCCGACTGCGATCCTCAGCCGCTTGTCTGTGTGCGGCCGGGTCCGCTGCACGCCCGGACACGTGGGGGTGCCGGAGCGCTGCGGCAGCTCTTCTGGCAGCCCCGGCGGGTTGTGCGGGAGAGTCCGTTCCCCAGGGCGCGGGGCCTGTCAGGCTCTCTTCTGAGTTTGGCGTTAGCAACACAAGCAGCTTTGGATTTCCCTTCCTAGAGATGAGAAAAGGGAAACCCGCTCTTGGTCAATAAATATTGCCAGGAAACCTTGAAATCCTAGAGGCAACACTGAGCCCCTTGCTTTAAAATAGTATCGTGATGTCACCAGGGGGCTGGTGTGACCTGCTCTTCGCTCTGGGCCAGAAGCCGCCTTATGCCGTTTATCGGGCTCTGCTCTGAGGTGTGTCGTTGCTGTCACGATTTGCATGGAAATTCCCTTTTTTAAAGGTAAAGATAAATGGAAAAACCCTATTGTAAGAAAGCTATTGAAGTGGGGAGTTGGAGATCCTTGCTGTCACGTAAGTAACATTTCGAGAACCGGGGTTTCAAGTACCGGTATTATTCGTTGAGTCCTGACTTGTAACGACAGAAATGTCTGTAACGGGGATGTGTGTGTATACAGTGCGTGTGTAGAACACATGCCATAACCAAGATAGTAATCCTATTACTGTTTCTTTGTGGGTGTCTCTATCTAAAAGGGAAAAAGAGATATTCACATATGATGTTTCTACATAACTACATAGTCCTGTGTGTAGTTCAAACGTTGCCCCTAGGTGTGGTGTGCACCTGTGTACAGTACGGGGGGCGGGGGGCGGGGAGAAGAAACCGCTCTTGGTGCCGCCGTCCTGCGCTTCCCCCGCGCCGCACCAGGGCTTCAAGGCGGAGAACTGGAGAGCGCGCTCGGTGCTGCCCCGCCGTGGCTCAGGCCGGGCACTGCAGCGGAGAGGCGCTGGCGGCTTCTGAGGGCGGCTCAGTGCTGCTCTCCCGCGGTCACGCCGCGCATTGCAGCTGTTGGCGGCCCGGACACGAGCAGCTGCTCCGAGCCGGCACGGCCGGGGCCGTCCCCGAGGGGCCCGGGGCCGAGCAGACCAAGGCGCGGGGCGTGGCCCTCTTGGCTACCCGGCCGGCGCTTGCTCCGCGGAGGCAGCAGCGCTGTGGGAGGATTTGTGCACGGTGCCGCCGCCCTGCCGCTCCTTCCGCCGCTCGCCCCGCGCCGGCGTCGTGTCGCCGTTCCCGCCCCGGGGCTCCCGGCCTCGTGTCACGGCGGGGCCGCCAGGGGGATTCCGCGTCCGGGCTGTTGGGAGGCGTTGTGTGCATTGGGGTGGGGCCGGGCCGGGCTGTGCGGGCAGGTGCGCAGGCTCGTGGGAAACCCGCCATTTTGTGAGGTGATTTGGAGGCGTTTTATGGAAACCTTTGTGGGAATGTGGCGACAGCGGGAGAATTCTGCGGGGTATGGGAACTTTATTGTTGAAATGTGTGGGATTATGGAGGGTTGTTCCTTTGTTTGTTTGAAAACTACTTATTCTCTGTGGTGATGAAGGACTTTTTTTGAAAGATATTGTGACTGTGTGTGGAAAACTCACGATTTGGGAGCTGTTTGTGAAAATGTGTATGAAAATACGGTGATTTTGTATCAAGAACCTGGGGTTGATATTTTAGGGCCATTTAGGAAATGTTTTGTGTGACTGGTGTGTTGTGGGGCTGATGGAAAGTAGTGTGGTGGTTGGGTAAGTGTATTCAAATGGGGTTATATTGTGTGAGGGAAACAGTATGGGGATTTGGAAACCTGTTTTGAG
>JAVSML010016289.1:0-22190 GCA_038503035.1 Crocodylus rhombifer
TCGGCCTGAGCGGGGGGGCGGCATGGCCGCCAGCCCTCCTGCCCCGCCCCGCCCCGCCCCGCGGGGTCCCGGCTGCGGGCAAGGGGGTGGACGGGAGGGGAGACAGCTCCCCCCCCGACCCCCCCAGGACACGCAGGCCCTGCACATCTCCAGTGTCTCCCACGGGCCCCGACACAGCAAACCCCCGCCCCGCGGGCCCCCCCCGGCCTGCTGCTGTGGGGACCCGGGGGGCAGAGCCCCCAACCACGCCCCCTCCGCCGTTACGCCTGGCCCCGCCCCCAACGGCCGGCCTACTCCCCTCCCCCACGGCCCCCCCGGTCCCCCCCGCACGGACCTGCGCACACCTGCGGCCGAAGTTCCCGCTTCCGGGGCCCCTCCCCCGCGTCACACGGGACGTCACAACGCGTCACTCCTGGCCCGCCCCCCCGCTCGCGCGTTAACCCTTTGCTGCCGGCCGGAGACCCCCCACCTCAGTTTCCCCCGCGCCGTGCCCGCCCCCCGCGTCCCCGGCCCCCTCACGGCGCCGTGCCTCCGTGGCCCCCGAGCCCGCCTGAGGTGCCCCGAGCGCCCGCGGGCCCGGCCTGCTCCCGCCGTGTCCTGCGCCTCCGGCCGGCCCCCCCGACCCCCCACCCCCGCCGCGGGCTCGGGGGCTGGTGGGGGCCAGGCGGGAGCTGGCGGTTTTATCGCGCTCTGCCCCGCCGAGGACGCGCGGGGCGGGGGACAGAGGCCGGCTCCTCGCGGCCAGCGGCGGCGACACGGGCCGGGCCCACGACGGCCCGCGGACACGGGTGGGGCGCGTGCGCAGGCCGGCGGCGCTGCCGTCCCTCTGCGGGGTCCCGTCACCCCCGCACCAGGACGTCCCTCCCCCCGGGATGAGCCACCCTATCGAAGGCCTGGCGACAATCCAGGAAAACGACGTCCCCTCCACTCCTGCGTGGAAGCAGTTTGTGACCTGGTCACGAAACGAAACCCCACCGGGCAGGCACGACCCACCTGCTGCTGTCGGGGAAAAGGTCAGCTACTGCTAGCACCCATACACCGGAGGGTGGGCTCATGTGCCGCGGAGCTCCGGGTCCTTCCTAGCTGTGATCAGGTTTGCTCAGCAGGAGTGTCGGTATGCAAGGTTATTGCTCTGCAGAGGGGTACTCGGTGTCACGGAGACAAGGAGCTCCCCGGATCTGAGTGAGAGCACTCTTTATGTTAACAGGTCATACATATGCAAATATAAGTATACATAGGCATAAGGCATATATGCAGGCGCATCTCTGGGGAATTTCCACAGGCGTTGGGTCTTTCCACTGCCACTGCAAGGTTACAGAATGCAGAAGAGAGCAAGCTTAGGCTGGTTGAGGCCAGTTCTGTGGTCTCCACATTACAGAACAGGCTTACTGTCAAGCAAGGGGGGATTGTCGAGCTTCTGCTTTTAAACAGTCATCTTCTGCTTCCCTTTTTTGTTTATGGTTGTTTTTCTTACAATTCCCCCCTTTCAGTTTCGAGCGTTAGCTCAGTGGCTGATGTTAAGGGTTGTCATTCTTGAGCGTACATGACATACTTGTTCTGCATTGCACGTGCAAGCAGCTTTTTTACATAAGCGATAATACAAGATGCAAACGTACACCTTATAACAAGCATAGCAAGCAAAGAAAGCATGGGGGTTAGGAGAGAACTTAGCCAGCTACTAACAGTCGATCCAAATGAGTTAGCCAGCGTGCTGAACCAGTTATTGCTGGCTAAGGCTGCTCTGTTAACGATAGTGGCTACGGGTCTAATTTTTTCAACTTGTTGCTCAAGTGGAACAGAGACATTGGGGATAGCTATGCAACAACGATCCTTTGACAAGTTGAGGTGCTGACATAGTCCTCCTTCACAGAAAAGCAGGGCATCTAAAGCTGTTCGGTTCTGTAGGGTCATTCATGAAGTAGCTTGTAACTGCTTGTTAACTAGGCTGAGACTATCTGCAGTAGTATCGGCAAGGATTGCAACCTGTTCGGCAACTTCAGCTATTGCTACCTTGGCTTTTCCGATCGCCGCTCCTCGCAAAAACAGACCTTCAAACGCCCATTCGAATTTCTTTTTCACATGATCCCCCCGGGTAAGTTGGTGTCACAGGACCACAGAGGTGTCCTGTGCCTTAAGGAAAGGAAATGGATGGCTGTCAATCAGCAGGGCAGCACAGCTGCGGGTTGCTGTGGTAAACAGCTCAGGCCTGGACCCAGGAGCAGTTCCTCTCTGGCAGGAGCAGGAGCAGGAGGGTTGGTTGGTTGGTGAGGGTGGTTTGGCTGGCTGCAATGATTGTGCGGGAGGGAGACAGCTTCTCTCTCTAACGTGTTACATTAGGCCACCCCCAGGCGGGCGGCAGGGACTTCGGACAGACGCCCCGGACGGGTGCGGGACAAAGAGTGTTCCGGAGGGCTCCCGGGACAGAAGGGGAGTCCGGGGAACCAGAGGGGCCAGGTAAGGCTCCGGCTGCCTGAGCCTAATTGACTCACAGGATTGGACGGCCGTTAGTTGACAGGATTCAAAAGGGGCCAGGTAAGGCTTAGGTCGCCTGAGCCAAATTGGAGGGTTATCATGCACTGGACTCAGAGGGGGCGCAGGTAAGGCTCAGGCCGCCTGACCCCATTGACAAATAACTGAGGTTGTGGGTTAAGCCCAGGAGCGCTGGAGGAGGGGTGCCAGCTGTGGGCCCAGCCCAGGTGGGGCGGTAGTTACTTAAGGACCAAACAATGTCCAGAATAGCACGCCCCAAGCCTTGCAGCTCAAGGGGAGGTAGGAGGCACGCATAGCCCTTAAGGCAGGGGTGCGCAGAGGCACCCCGTATGGAGTAGGGGTAGGAACACACGCACTGTTCACCAGGGGATAAAGGCAGCCTCCCATATAACTTATTACCATCAAAGACGTGGCGGGCGAGAAACAGAGGGTGCTGAGTCCACCTGAAGTGACGGTAGGAGGGTGCTAGGGAGTTCATGGCCGCTTCTAGGCCCCACTCCCTCACAGTTGGCTCCAAGCTTTGTTAGGAAACTGGGGTATTTGCACCTCTTGGCAGTTTCTCTTGCTACCAATTATAGGAGGTGAAATACCAGTATATATTAATGGAGGACATAAGGTCACTACTTCTAAAGTACACTGAACATTGCTCAAGGTTTCAGGTAACTTTGTCCGGAGCTTCCCATCTGTACAGGCCCATAAGTGCCCTGGTGGGGCTGGGGTACCGAGCTTACTGCAAGGGACTGGCTTTTTGTTAGTCCCACCATGGCCAGACCCCATGGCTTGACCCAAAAACAGGCCAAAATCTAAAACTTTCTGGGTGGCTAAGTGCTCCTGATTCCACTCATTTTCCCAATCGAACAAACCAAATGACATGTTAAGCTGCATTTGTTTACCTGACAAATTCCATAAATTTGTCTCATTAAATTCAAGGCTGCTATTGTGACAGGCCAGGCCTTGCAAATGTGCGTGCAGTGCTGGAAAATCGAAGTTAGGGAACTGTAGTTCGCGTGGACTAGTTATTGCTTTCTTACACTGCCAGGTAGTTAGAGGTGGAGCAAGGATAAGGGGACTAAGGTTAACACTTTTTTCTCCATGTTTCCTAGGTATTGTTGAATGTGGATGCTCATTCAATTATCCATGGAGAATTGGAGTCATCAGGGGATCCCACGTTAGGGAGTGATCTTCTTTAAGCCACTTAGTCCTAGCAGGGGATTTTCCCCAGGGTATGGCTGAAAAGGGAAGTGAAAAGTTTAGGTCAGAGCCCCAGATTTCTTTTGCGGTTGATCTATTTAATGCTAAAGGAATAACTGTAGCTTGGCACCAAGGGCCTTCTCCAGCAGAAACATTTTCCGGTTTAAAACAATCTAAGCCTTGAGGTTGTGCCGACCATGAGACATTTGCTTTCATACCCAGACAGAAGTCTGCTAATACCACAGATCTACTGTGGTTGAGGCCAACAGATAAGGCTTGGCCCACATCAAGTGGGGTCACATATGCCTTAAGGGGATTATCACCTACAGAGCGCAGCACCAGTAGGCAGGCTGTAAGACTTGGGGTGTCAAGGGATTTTGCCCACGACTGGATAAGCTGTAAAACGATATTGCCTGTACTCTGGTTGGCCATGGTTAAGAGAGTGGTATGGAGGGAGTAAGTTGCTAGTCTCATTCTATTTGCCATGTCTGTGCAACCAACAACAAACAATACAAAATATTATAAGCACAATTGTCATTAGCGTTAAGAATAGGTAAATGAGGACAGCCTGTGGGGGCACCATCTGTAGCTTAGGAGGTGTCTAACGGGCCCTTAACATGCTGTGTGTCTCTTACAGTCCTTGCAAGTCTTAAGGGGGAACAGCTTGCTTCTCTGGTGGTACTGGCAATGCTGGCTCTTTTCTGGGTTTCAAGTAGCTATGGTGGATCCAGAATTCCTTCTCGGCGACCTTGACTGCAGTGTGAGTCGCCAGCAGGACTTGAAAGGGCCCTTCCCATCGCGGTGCTAGACAGTTCTGTCGCCGATGCTTTTTGATCCACACCCAATCGCCAGGTTGGTACAGATGAAGGTTGGTGTCAAGGGGTACTGGTTGTACCAATGCTGCAGACCTGTGAAGAGAACAGAGAATGCTGTAATGATAAGACATAATCAGTTAACTTTTCATCTCCCCCAAACAGGCTTACATGTGGACTTTGCCAGTCTTTGTACAAAGGTGGGGGATGACCAAACAGTAACTCGTAGGATGACAGATTTAGGGGTTTGCGTGGCTTAGTTCTCAGAGCAAACAACACAATGGGCAAGGCTTCAAGCCATTTTAATTTGGTTCTGGCACAGATCTTTCCTAAAAGAGTTTTCAGGGATAGGTTTAACCTTTCTACTTGACCTGAGGATTGCGGGTGGTAAGGGGTATGAAACTGTGCCTGAATTCCCAATGCTTTATATACTTCCTGCAATATTCTTTTTGTAAAGTGCGAACCTCAATCTGAATCAATAACTTCAGGGAGCCCAAATCTTGGTACAATCCCTCTGAGGAGGGCTTTAATTCCAGTTGAAGCATCTGCTCACGAAGCAGGGAAAGCATCTGGCCATCCGGTGAGCTGGTCGATTACCACTAGACAGTGCTTGTAATGGAAGGCTTTTGGTAAGTCTATGTAATCAACTGAAGTTTTTGAAATGGTAGGTAGGCCCATGGCCCCCGCCCCCCCCTTGTGAATACTCTTTTTGGTCTTGTGATTAAATGCTTGGCATGTAGGGCAGAAGTTGACAATCCTGGCGGCTTTTACATAAATACCAGGCGCGAACCAGTTACCGAGAACACTGTGCGCTAGGTTTTCTTCACCAGAGTGGTTTAGTCGATGAGCTCCTTGGGCAAGCGTGCGGAGAACAGCTTTGGGGGCAATAGGACGCCCATCAGGTACTCGCCAGGTGCCATCTGTCCCTTTTAATGCCTTCATATTTAGTCTTCCATTCCTGGACTTCTGTCAGTTGGAGATGCTGGTATATGGAGGCTGCGCTGGATAATGCAATGCATAAGAGGCAAGAGTTAGAGTGGTCAGAAAGGGGTTGAAGGGCCGCCACCCTTGCAGCTGCATCAGCCATACTGTTCCCAGCAGCAACTTTGGTACTGTCCTTGGAATGATCCAGACAGTGGACAACTGCGATTTTCTTTGGGTAACAGGATAGCGTTCAGAAGATTGTTCACTTCCATGGCATTAGCAATTGAGTGTCCATTCGAGGTGAGGAATCCTCGCTGCTTTCACAGTTGGCCGGTTGCATGACAAATACCAAACACATATCAAGAGTCAGTATGAATGGTTACTGAACAGTTTGTGGTGAGCTCACATGCTCTCTGTAAGGCAATAAGTTCTGCAGCTTGGGCATTGGTACCTGGCGCAAGGGGCTTGGCTTCCTAAACTCATTGCACTGTGGTTACCACGTACCCTGCATGTCTTGTGCCTTTAATGACTGACGACGATCCGTCGGTAAAGAGGACATAGTCTGGGTTATGCAAGGGTTGATCTTTAAGGTCACTCCGGGGTTTTTCCACATACTCAACCAATTTACAGCAATTATGGTGTAGTTGTCCTTCATCTGCCTTTGGCAGAAGGGTGGCTGGGTTGAGTTGTGCACATCACTGTATAGTGATGTTTTTAGATGTTAGCAAAAGAACTTCATATCAGTTTAGTCTCTGGTTTGAGAAATGCTGAGTGTTATGCTGGAGGAGGAGAGCCTCGACTGAATGCAGCACTTTTACGATAAGCGGGTGGCCCAAGACCAGATCTTGGGCTTGCTGTACCAGCATTACGGCGGCAGCGACGGAGCAAAGGCACGCAACGGCTCCTCGGGTGACCAGGTCCGGTTGAACTGAGTGGTGTGTGACTGGTCGAGGCTGATCTCCCCCGGGGTTGCGTCAGTACTCCAGAAACAACTCCTCTGTTTTCATGAAAGATAAAAGGTTTAGTATAGTCAGGGAGGCCCAAGGCTGATGCAGTCATGAGGGCATGTTTTATTTGGTGAAATGCTTGTTCTTTATCTTTAGACCAGTGCACAGGATCCTCGGCTTCTTTAGTGGTAGCTTGAACTAAAGGACGGACTATTTCTCCGAAGGCCGGGATCCAGGGTCTGCAGAATCCTGCCATGCCCAAGAGTGCACGGATTTGCCTCTTATTCTGGGGCCATGGGAGATCTTGGATGGCTCGTAAGCGTCTGGGCGATAATTTCCTGGTGCCTGCTTTGAGTATGTAGCCTAGATACTCAACTTCAGGCTGGCAGTATTGTAGCTTTGAGGGAGACACTTTATGTCCTTGTTTGGCAAGGGCCGAGAGTAGCTTTGCAGTGTCTTCTCAACAGCTAGCAAGAGCAGTGTTTGAAGCTAGCAAGAGGTCATCTACATAAACAATTAAAGCAGTGTTTGAGGCTAGGGTGACCGTAGACAGATCTTTATGTAGAATTTGTGAAAAAAGTGTGGGGGATTCCACATACCCTTGGGGTAACCGAGTCCAAGTTAACTGTCTCCTCTTCCAAGTGAAAGCAAACAGGTATTGTGAATCTAGGTGTATAGGAATACTAAAGAAAGCTGCACACAGGTCAGTGATGGTGTAGCAAATCACTGTGGCCGGGATGGTCGTAACGATGGTAGCCGTGGAATAACATAACTGTTAATTGCCCGAAGGTCTTGTACGAAACGGTACACGGGTTTACCATTGGGACCAGGTTTAGGTTTTTTGAGTGGAAGGATGGGGGTGTTACAGGGTGAGAGACACTCCTTTAGTATTCCTTGTTCTAGATAGCTAGTCACCAGTGGTTCTAAACCTTCTTCCGCCTCTTTGGACAGGGGATACTGGGGTACTGATGGGGGTTGACCTGGCTTTGTTTGGATACTGACTGGGGTAGCAGATTTAAGGAGCCCTACTGCTGTGGGGGTGCATCCCCACAGCGATTTGGGCAAAGTTTGGAGATCTTTGGGGAGGGAAGGGCACCCAGACTCATTAAGTATGGCCTGAAAGGCCAAGAGGTTAGTGCTGGGGACAGTAATTTGGATTCCGTTTGGGCTACACTGCAAGGTGGCATGGAGCTTGCAGAGCACATCTTTCCCCAATAAGTTAATGGGTGATCCACTTGAGAGTAAGAAGGCATGCTCAGTTATTAAGGGTCCAATGGTAACCTTTGTGGGAACGCTACACGGGACGCTAAAGGGCTTTCCTGATATTCCCACCACCTGTTCAGTTTTAGCTACCTTTAATTTGGCCTGACTTGGGGAGACACCCAGTGAAGAAAGATCTGCGCCAGTATCAATTAAACATTTGTACATCTGACCCTGGACTTGTAGGTTAATATATGGTTCAGAGGATGGACATTCTAATTTGTGTGAAGTTTCATTAAAATCCCCAAGGTTCATCTCATGGAAGAGCCCCCCCTTATGTCAATCCCAAGTTCAGGCGACTCTTCCAGGTATTGTGTGAGAGAGTGCTTATACTAAGCAAGGCCTAGCATTAGAAACAATGCACTAAAACTCCCAGAATGCTTCAAGGAGGTTGAGAAGTCAGCGATTTGACATTCTGGTAATCACTTTCTGACCCTTAGATGAAGGTGCTGAACTTCTGACCTTTGAACAATGATAAAAATAGCAGACACGCCGCTTACATTGTTAAGAATAGGGAACTGCATGGCTAAACTGCAATAACGAAAAAACAACTGCATATTATGTCAGTTTTGACATTTTAACCCTGCAAAAACCAGCAAAACATATAGATGAATAATGTATTTAGGTTATAGAAAATTAGCATAAGAAATATAAAGGTCATTAAGAATTAACATAAGAAGCATAAAAATTATAATACAAAGCGTATCGCCTGATATTATAATATAGATAAGTTAACTAAATAACCAATAGAAGTAAGAATTAAAAATGCATATGTATAAGTGTTATCATATATAACTAATAGTAAAGTTATGTTAGATGCCTCACTTCCACCATGGGGACAGTTTTGTATCTTTTGCCTAAAAAAAGATAAGGGACTCCTTTTAAATGAGCTCTTGACCAGTTCTGAGACTACTGAATCAGGCAGCCACACCTAGCCTCCAGGTTAGAGCCAGGGCTTGATTTGGGAACCTCGTGAACCAACAGACCTCCTTTAGTTTATGACTTTGTGAAACAATAAAGTTTTTAAATTGAACAGGTCTGAGCCTGTGCTTAATTCAGTCCTTGTATAATTCGGCATCGAGCTCACACATATTGTTGGTAGTGGTCAGTTTCAGGCGGGGCAGGCGTGCGGGAAGCGTTAAATGGTGCGGGGGCCCCCCATGGATGGACGGGGCAATCTCGCTTCCAGTGCCCTCTTTGCTTGCAATAATTGCACGTATCATCTGGTTGAGGTCCCCTCGTTGGTTGGTTGAATGGCTGGAGAGACCAAATACAGGGTCTGTCTTGTTCCCGCCCTCTCCCTTGGCCCCGGGCATAGCCTTGCCGGGGTGGTGCTTGAAAGTGTTGAGTGAAGGCAGCTACTAACATATTTACTTCCTTTTATTTCAGCTTTAGTTTTTCTTGCTTCTGGACCTCAGGGCATTGGTCAAAGACATAGGTAGCCAGGTTGACTAGCTGGGAAAGCGTTTTGGTGGTCCAATCAGGGTGGTGTTTAGTGATATATTTCTTTACAACATCAGTTGCTTGACCAACAAACGTGGAATTTACTATTATTTGGTTGGCAAGGCTGCTGAGGTCGAAATCACCACCATGTCTATTCATAGTGCTCAGGAGCTTTTGACAATAATCCCTCGGGTGTTCATTTGGTCCTTGTTTAATAGCCTGGACTTTAGTCCAGTCTGCTCTTTTTCTTCCTGCTCTTTTCAATCCTTCTAAAAGAGATTGTCGGGCTTGTTGCAAGCACAACAGACCATAAGTGCCCTCCTCATTCGGATCCTACCCGGGATCTTGGACTGGCCAATTAGTTCTCTTCTGGTCTTCTAACACCCATTGATTTCCTTGGTTTATAATTTCTGCTTTCTCCTCTTTGCTGAGAAGAGCATCTAGAAGCTGATTCATATCTGTCCATGTAGGGTTGTGGGTGTTAATTATGGTTTCTATTCTGAGTCTCACCGATTCTGGATCGTCTCTGAACTGGGGGTGTTAGTTTGCCAGAGGACGAGGTCTGGAGGATTGAACGGAACGTGTATAGGGATATCGGATTCTGTCCCGAGTGGCAATAGGATATTGACGCAGTGGAGCTAGGCGGGAGGGTAATTGATCCTTTCTATGACTTCGCATGTGTGCCGCCACAGGAGAAGGGGTAGCGGCTGACACTGGCAGTCCTGGATAGAGGGCCCCTTCCTCTTCATCAGAGGGCGGACCGTCCGAGGTGGGTGATGCAGGGGTTAGGGGAGACTAGAGAACGGGATCTACAGGCACCGGGAGTGGTGTGGAAACTACGGGTGCCGGGAGTGGTGGCAGTCCAGCTGGACGCCACTCATCTTCTTCTGACCTAGGAGCAGTTGGAGCATATAGAGGAGGCAAAGTTTCAGAGGGGTTTTTTGGATTAGCTTGGAGTGGAGCCAGGTGTCGGGTTCCTTCTTTAGAGGAGCCCAAATGACCTTTTTCCATCTCGCTTGCAGCGTTTGCCCAGACATACCAGTAATCCATCTGACGGGGGTGAGGATCTTCCAGAGATCCTCTGAGGTACCTCAGGGTTTCTCGGTCAACAGAACCAAGACTAGGCCACTGTCGGCTTGGATCCTTATAAGTCTACCCAGGCCAGACCATTGTGGATAGTTGGATCAATTTAAGCTTTTTAACCTGACCAGTTCCCAGGATTTTAGCCCAACCAGAAAGGACAATTCCAAGGGGACTTCCTGGTGGGACAGGGACGGACCCCGTCTGTCCCATGCTGTCTCCCTTGGTGGGGTTCCCCTTTGCCTTTAAACCAGAATACCAGAGTCGACTTACAGACCAGACCTGACCAGTGCCCCAAACAGGAAAGGGGACTTACCAAGAGAAAAGATAAGATTAAAGATCGGTTCCTCGGTGCGCAAATGGAGACAAAAATTGCGCCAAACAGCTTTCCCGGCCCAAAAGGGTCAGATGGACAACGCTCTATGGTTGCCTGTGTCACCAGATTGAGGAACCGGGAGAAGACAGGCCTAAGACGAGACACACAGACAGACAGACAAACAGAGTCAATTTAGCTAGCAATTTCACATGTGACCAATATGTTGCCTGAGAAGCACCGTACTCGGGGCATTCTAGCAGACGCTCCTATTCCTTAAAGGTTTGGTATCACCTTACCTCCGACTCGGGGCCGCCTGCTCCCTTGACAAGACCACTGAGGGGAAACTTACCCCTTTTTGCCAGCTGGACGTTGTCACGGGGCGGTGGCACTGGTCCGGAGAGCTAGGGTCCTTTCGTGGTCGCCAATTTTGTTGGGGAAATTGGTCAGCTACTGTGCAGCACCCATTCACCGAAGGGTGTGCTCATGCACCGAGGAGCACTGGCCACGTCCCATCTCTTGGCTCGTTCCTAGCTGTGATCAATTTGCACAGAGCGAGGGAGTGTCAGTATGCAAGTTTATTGCTCTGCAGAGGGGTACTCAGTGTCACAGAGACAAAGAGCTCCCCTGAACTGAGTTTACAGCTTGGTATTTATACATTAACTGTTACATTGCTGCACGCGCATCCAGGCTTTTCCGCTTGCCGTTAAAAAGTTGCAAGATACACAACAAGTTTGAGCTGCTTGAAACCGGTTTTGCGGCTAACATTTTTTGCTTACTGTCAGCAAAAGGCTATCTTTAAAAGCTTAGGGAAAGGTCATCTGCTTTTCAAGGGTCATCTGCTTCTCACAGGTCATCTTGTTTTTCTAACACCAGTCCATCCACATGACTGCACCAGGTCAGCATCAACCGTTAGTGGGCTGGTGTCCCTCTGATGCCCATCTAAGAGCCCATTAGGAGACTTATCCTGACCCCATTCAGGAACGCCGGGTCAAAACACTCATTGAAGAGCTCAGCCTTGTCCCCATTCTTGTTCAGTGGGGTCCTATGCTGCCCTGCGCCTTCCTTTTTCTCCCTACGTACCTAAAAAAGACTTTTTGTTGTCTGTAATTTGTGCTGCCAGCCTCAGCTCCATAGCTGCTTTGGCCTTTCTGACTCCCTCCCTGCAAGTGCGGGCCAAGTAGGTGAGCTCCTCCTTGGTAGCTTCCCCCTGCTTCCACCACCTGTATGCCTCCTTTTTTGCCCTTAGGCTCCCCTGGATTTCCCTGTTCAGCCAAGGAAGTTTTTTGGCTCCTTCCCCCCTTTTTCCTTCATAGTTTCCAGGGTCGGAAGGGACCTGAACAGATCATCAAGTCCGACCCCCTGCCATGGGCAGGAACGAGTGCTGGGATCTTAACACCCCAGCCAGGTATCTGTCCAACCTGCTCTTGAAGACCCCCAAGGCAGGGGAGAGCAGCACCTCCCTCGGGAGCCCCTTCCAGAGCCTGGCAGCCCTAACCATAAAGCAATGCCTCCTGATATCAAGCCTGAACCTGCTCTCAGTCAATCTGTGGCTGTTATTCCTTGTTATCCCAGGTGGTGCCCAGGGGAACAGAGCTTCACCTATTTTCCACTGGTTCCCCCTGGTGAGTTTGTCAATGGCCACCAGATCCCCCCCTCAGCCTTCTCTTGTGGAGGCTGAACAGGTTCAGGTCTCATAGCTTCCCTTCTTAGGGCCTCACCTCCTGCCCCAGGACTGTGCGGGTGGCCGTCTCTGGACCCTCTCAGTGCTAGCCTCATCCCTCCTGAAGTGCAGCGCCTAGAACTGGACGCAGTACTCCCATTGTGGCCTGACCAGTGCCGCATAGAGGGGGAGTATCACCTCTTTGGACCTGCTTGACATGCATCTGTGGATGCACAACAAGGTGCGGTTAGTTTTACTGACTGCTGCCTCACATTGACGGCTCGCGTCCATCCTGGAGACAACGACTCCAGATCCCTTTCTGCCTGTGTTGACAGGAAGGGTGTTCCTGGCCCATAGCTTTGTTGCTGGTTCCTTCTTCCTAGACGCAGCACCTTGCACTTGTCTGAACTCCATCCTATTCTCATCTGCCACCTCTGCAACCTGTCTAGATTGAGCTGGTTTCTGTCCCTCCTCTCCAGCATGCCCACCTTGCCCCACAACTTGGTGTCATCAGTGAATTTGGACAGCGTGCTTTCCACGCCCACCTGCAAGTCACTGATGAAGAAGTTGAACAGCGCAGGCCTCAGGACCGAGCCCTGGGGGACCCCACTGCCCACATCTCTCCAGGTCGAAAACGACCTGTCCACCACCACTCTCTGGGTATGACCATCTAGCCAGTTTGCCACCCATCTGACTTGTGTAGGCATCAGTACTGCAGTTATCTAGTTTTTTTCTGAGCGTGGGGTGAGAGACAGTGTCAAAGGCCTTCCTGAAGTCCAGATAGACGACATCCACCTCAACACCCACATCCAAGGACTTTGTGACCTGGTTGTAAAAAGAAACCAGGTCAGTCAGGCAGGACCTGCCCTCAGTGAACCTGTTTTGGTTGCCCCTGAGTGTTACCTCCCATGTGGGCCCCCGCAGATGTGCTCCTGGATAATCTTCTCAAAGGTCTTCCCCTTGACAGAGGTAAGACTAACTGGCCTATAGTTACCCAGGTCCTCCTTCTCCCCTTCTTGTAAATGGGGACCACGTTGGCCCTTTTCCAGTCCTCTGGGACCAGGCCAGAGCACCACGAGCGCTCATAGAGCCGTGCCAGGGGCCCTGCTATGACCCTCGTCCTGGGATCGTCTCCCTCTGTGCCTGATGGATCGCTTCCTTCAGGAACGACCACCCTTCCTGGTCCCCCATCTCGCCAATACTCCTATCCTGCAGTGCGTCGTTGACTACACTCCTGAGCACGCTGAAGTTAGCCCTCCTAAAGTCAAGCACTTCCGCCCTACGAGTTATCTTACCCACCCCACACCGTATGGTGACTTCGACTGATTGGTGGTCACTGTCCCTGGGGTGACCATGAATCTGCAGCTCCCCTCCCAGGTCCTGCCCCACAGCCAACACCAAGTCCAGTAAGGGATTCACCCTAGTGGGACCGTATCCCTCCTGCGTTCGGTGACGGTTCTGCACGCAGGTTAAGACCTACATGAATGGTTGGATTTGGCTGTCTGTTCCTCCCAGCAGCTGTCCGGGGTAGTTGAGGTCCCCCATAACAACCATGTCCCTGGACCGTATGGCCTCTGAGAGCTGCCTCAAGAACTCCAACTCTACCTTTTCCTCCTGGTGTGGTGGTCTGTAGCAGACCCCCCCCCACTAAGTCCTTTCCCCTCGACCTCCATGCATCCTAACCTACAATGTCTCGACTTTCTCCTCCTCTGATCCCATTTGGATTAGGGTAGAGGTACAGTGCTCCTTAACATAGAGAGCATCCCCACCGCCTTTCCTCCCTTCTCTGTCCCTTCTGTACAACCTGTAGCCCTCAATGTGCACTGCCCGGTCATGGTAGGGTCCCACCAGGTTTCCATTAGCCCCACTAAATCAAAGTTATTGTCTGCAAGCAGGAGTGCGAGTTCTTCCTGCTTGTTCCTCATGCTCCTAGCATTAGTATAGAGACACTTGATCCCTCCCAACGGTGCCTTTGGTGCCCCTTCCCACCCCGGCCTGATGCCCAAAGGGCCCCTTGGTACCAACCTGTGGTGTACTGCTGCGTGTCTCGCAGTTTGTAGGTTCTAGACTCTCCATCTCCTGCCTCCCCGTCCCCTGTCAAACTTAGTTTAACGACATAGGAGGTTGGAAGGGACCTCAGCACATCATCGAGTCTGACCCCCTACCCCAGGCAGGAAAGAGCACTTGGGTCAGATACCCCAGCCAGGTGCTTGTACAGCCTCGTCTTAAAGACCCCCAAGGTAGGAGGCAGCACCACCTCCCGTGGAGCCCATTCCAGATTCTGGCAATCCTCACTGTAAATAAGTTCTTCCTGACGTCTAACCTGGATCTGCTTCCCAGCAGTCTGTGGCTGTTATCTCTAGTTACTCCAAGGGGTGCCCTGCTAAACAGAGCATCTCCTATCCCATGCTGCCTCCCCACCCCACTCCCCCTGATAAATTTGTAGGCGGCCACAAGATCACTTCCCAGCATTATCCCTTCTCTTGTGCAGGCTGAAGAGATCCAGGTTCCTTAGTCCCTCCTCATAGGTCTTGTCCTGTAAGCCCCTAAGCATGCGAGTGGCCTCTGGACCCTCTCCATGCTGCATTTCAGGAGGGATGTGGACAACACCCAGACCTGGATGCAGGACTCCAGCTGCAGCCTGACCAGTGCCGCATCGAGGGGGAGAATCACCTCCCAAGACCTGTTTGGATGGAAAGAGCTGCATTGTGGCTCCACTTGATTTTGGACTGAAATGTAGGATTTAATGTCCAGCATGGTTTGAACTTGTTCCTCTTGTCTCTCCCCTCCTCTTCCTGCTCAGTGCATTTCTCCACGGACAGCTCACCGGTTTTTGTACAGGCCGAAATAAAGTTCAGGTATTATTAAATCTATGGGGTTTCTCTTCCTTGCACTATTCATTTTCCCTGCGGGGCAAGGCATGGGGCGAAGGCTGCACCTCTGCGCATCCTTGTATCTGTAGCATGCTCTCCGTGCTGTGGAAATAATCTAGGGGAGTAGGTCTGAGCCGGGGTGATCGGGCGCCCTGGGGTGCCGTGAGCCGGTTGTTCATGCTGCCACATAATATTAGCCCTGCGAGGTGTGTGTATATTTGCATATGCACCATGAGATAAATGCAGAAGTTTTGAAAAGGAGTCAGTCATGTCAAAAATATGGTGACTTATTCTGCCATCTTTGTTTTAGAAGAACTGTTTGATTGATTGATTGATTGACTAGCCAAGTGATGGGAGGATGGTGGGGATGGAGCGCCACCACCCACCGCCATCGCTGCTCTATGTCTGGCAATGAACAACCCCCTTACACACACACACTCTCTCTCTTTCCCTTTACAGGCTCCCCCTCCTAGACTCTCGATCACATGGAGGCAGCTCCTCCACCCCCCTCACCCTGCCGTGCAACCATGCAGATGCTGGGTGCGCCATGTCTCTGCAGGGGGTGGGGGGAGAGGGGGCGGGTATTGGTAGCAGTAGCTCAGCTGCAGGAGGGGATAACATGAATGTTGGGGGGGCTCTGGCCCCAAGGCCCTCCCAGTGCTGCCAGCCTGGCCCCAACCGCTCCCCCTGATCCCAGCCCCATGGAGTGGGGGGGTACTTCCAGCACCGGGGGAAGTGAACGTGAAAGCTGCAGTTTTAAACTTGGCACCAAACCTGGGCGGGAGATTAAAACTGCGGCTTTCCCTTCGCTGCTGGGATGGATCCCGGGTCCTGAATTGGAAAGGGCCCCTGGGGTCCTGCCCAGCCCCTTCATGAATCTGCCTATAGTGGTGGTGGGGCAGGGGGAGCACTGCCACAGTGACCCCTGCTCCCTGCCAACTGCTGTCAGGGGGTGCAGTGGCTCACTCGCCTCCACCTCCTCCCCTGAGCAGTGGTGCAAAGTTGTGCCTGTGCCCGCACTCCCGGCAGTGCGTGCGCAGTTGGCCCAGAGCATTACAGACAAACCAATGCACAAACAAGGCTTTTATTATATAAGAATTTTTTTTCCCCCTTTGGGATAAAGAAAAGTTTGAGTCAAGCATCTGCTTCAAGGACTACTCGAGGCCCCCAAGGTAGGCAAATTAACCACTTGAACCATAGCTGCACTGGCTGGGAATTGAACCCAGGTCCCCTGCATGGCAAGCAGGAATTCTACCACTGAACCACCAGTGCTTGACGAGGCAAGTTACTTGTGGAGGCCTTGGAGAAGAAAAGGTAATGGTGAGCCTTCCCTCCATCCCAGTTCACTCGAAGGAGAAACAAGCCAAAGGCTTTGGGTGCTCTTCAATCTCACAGTCCAAAGCTGATCGATAAGCGCTGCCCAGAACTGCAAGACGCAGCCGGCCCTGGAAACGAGAGGGGGAAATGTAACCACGGGGAAGCGACTGGGCTACCTTCGGCGCGGTTGTGCTTTGTCTTTGCTTCCACAAGGACCCCAAATCCCTTTCTGAGCTCCTGCTTTCCATGCGACTCCATCCTTTCCTGGGCGGGCGCTGAGGGGATCCTGCAGTGACTGAAAGCATCTGGGAATGCGGGCGCCCAGGAGAGGCTGGATGGACACAGCAGGTGTCCGCACGGGTGGTGTCTGTGCCACAGGCTGGGCATTTGGCTTTTCCTTTTCCTTTTTCTTTGCTGATTCTTGCAGGAATCTTTGCCTGCCCCAAGGGCAAGAGGAGGGGGATTTATTTATTTTTTAATTTAAATTTTTCCGTGTTCCAAGACAAATCAGCCAAATCCGTGAGTCAGTCCAGAACCATAGGAGGCCCTACTACCGGCAAACACCCTCCACCCCCATCTGGGCCTTCCCGTGTTTCCAAAACCTTTGGCCGGCATCCTACTTGCAGGCCCAAGCCCAGAGGCTTTGGGTTTGGATGCCACCAAGTTTTGTTTGCTCTGTGCTGGGCCTTGGGTCTAAGATGCTGCCCCAGCTCCACTGGGACTTCACCTCCTCCTTTCCTGCCCGAATACCGTCACTGGTCATGCTGGGCTCTGCCTGTCTGCCAGCTCCACCAAACATGTGGGAACTTCGACCAGTTCAAACTTTGCTGACAGGTGAGACCCCGACTTTCTCTCTCTCTCTCTCACTCCAGACACAGCCCTGACTTTTGCTGATCTCTCTTACTCCAGGTACAGCTTTCTAAACCCGACTTTTGCGGATCAAACTTGAGCTAAACTTCCCCAAATGCCCAATTGAAACTGTGTAATAATGTAACTGTCTTGTTTGTTTTTCCTTGCATGGCTATTACTACTAGTATCATCATAAGTTTCCTATACCTGGCAATAAAATCATTTTATGGTCAAGCTGGTTGCCATACTCTCTCTGAAGCTCATTTACTCTTCCTTCTCCTCAACCTCCCCATTTGCTCTGCAGCAACACTTCTTTTACCTGACCCAAAGACACAAAACTGCTGTGGGGTCTGCTCATCAAGGGAGTTACTACCCGGACAACTGTGACGAGATTGCGGGGGGAGGGAGGGGTTCTGAGCTTGGGGCCTTTGGGGGTGTCGGCCTGTAAACGCTGATTGACCCAGCCGGTTCAGACGGGCTCCGTGTCTGTGCTGAGTTCGGGGCCCGTGAGGGCGTCATCCTGGAAGTGCTGAGTAGCCCTGGCCGCTCAGATGGACTCTGTTAACCTGTGTGCATGTGTTGGCTACCGAGGACCAACTCACGGGATCATAATAAATTCTAGTTTATTGGACAGGGTGTGAAGTTACCAATAACATCATAAATGCAAACCTTGAGTTATGAGGGGTACTGGTCACCTTAGCGCACACACATGCACTCACTCATCCAAATCCACGTCACTTAAACCCATGTAGCACAGCGTATAGTAGCTGCCGTAGTGACTGTGCGAGCACTGGTGCCAGTATATCTACCTATCCGAGGCCCTGGACTCTGCTGTCGATGCTCAGGTTCCTTCAAGGCGATGTCGTCTCCGGAAAGGGGTCGCCCGCTTGTCCTCTCTCGGTAGGTCGGTGCTGGATGAGGGAGCGCCACTGAGGATCCCGCTCCACTGCCTTTTATCCCTTTCTGGCAGACTTGTGTGATCCCCCAGCATCATTTTGGCTGTCCAATCTGGAGGTCGCAGTCCCACGTGGGTTTTGAGTAGTACATGACAGCTGTTAGTCACAGGGGTCTCTGCCTGCTGGTACCTGAAGTTTCGGGAGTCCACCCTCGACTTATTGATGTAATAGCTGGCTGTGTTGTCATGGGTTATAGGCATAGTCAATAGGGTGGGGAGCAGCATCTGGGGTGCATTGGGTGGGCAGGATCGGGGCCAGGACCTGGTGCTGTGCTGTGATCAGCTCCCTGCATGACCCTGCCATGCACTGGTTCTTGGGCCAAGGACATGCCTGGAGGGGTTTGCAGCTCTGCCCTGGGCCCAGGCCCCATGCTGTCCTAGCCCCGTGATACTGGTCCTAGCCCCTGTCTTGCCCATCCCTGGCTACCCATCCCACTCCTGGACACCACTCTGCTCACCCACAGGATCTCATCACTTCTGCTGAGCTGAGTGCAACCTGCCTGCGGGGGACCAGACCAGCTCCACGGAGATCCTGCCCATCTCTTTGCCTGTCCGCTCCATCCGGCGTCCCCGGCAGTGAGCGAGGGGTGGCTGGGTCGGCGTGCCCAAGCGCTGGGGCCGTACGGGGCAGCAGCGGTGCAGGCTCCTTCTGGCTGCTGCTGTCGGTGTTGCTGCCACTGGGGCAGGGGAAACTGAGTCTGTGACTTCCCAGCCCCGCGGCGTGGCCAGGGGTGGTGGGACTGGCTGCACGGGCCGTGGTTCGGACTGCCCCGTCTGTCAGCCAGGCAGGGCCGCGGGACCCTCCATGGGCGGCAAAGAGTCATGTTGTGGGCTGCATTTTTATCTTTATTTCTTCTCTATGAAGCCTGTGCAAACTGTTCAGACCCTGAAGAACTAAAGAGTGAAACTTAATGTTAATCCTTTTATGTACGGCACGAAATAACCTTGAGTGTGCATCTACGCTAGGAGTTGTGGCAGCATGGTTAAGGGGTTGGACTAGAAATCCCTTGCGATTTCCTTCCACAGGTCTGAATTTTGCCAACTATGGAGCTGCTACTATTTGTTTTCTTTTGGAGGACACGTGCAGTGCCCTGCTTCCCTCTGTCGTGTTGGCAGGATTTCTGGCCGAGCCATGGAGAGCTGGCGGGATGCGGAGCCATACCTGTCGGGAGGTGCTGGCTCCCTAGCAGCTGGGATAGTACAACGGATTAGCACTTCCCCGCTCGGCCACCATGTCCAGACCTAGCTAAGCCTTTTACCTCTTTGTGAGGGGCATTGCACTTAGGATATTCCCCACCCCCCCGGACACTTCCCCTTGCTGAAGAAGTGGGATGCAATCTTAGCAGGCATTGCCGGTGCAGTTCAGCACAGCTCTCTACCAGGGGGACACTGCTACCCCCTATGACTAAACCTATTCTCATAGGGACGCTAACGGGCTGTGGAGTGGATGCCTACACAGCCAGGGGGTGGCAACTGGCTCAGGGACAGGTCATTCTTGGCCTGGAGGGAGGTGGGCAGTGGTGTCCCACAGGGGTCAGTCCTTGGACTGGTGTTATTTAATATCTTCATCAGTGATTTGGACGAGGGTGTGGAAAGCACCCTGTCCAAGTTCACAGATGGCACCAAGTTCTGGGGCAAAGTTAACACCCTGGAGGGCAGGGAGCAGATACAGGCCGATCTGGACAGGTTGGAGCAATGGGCAGAACGAAACAAGATGCAGTTCAACAAAGACAAGTGCAAGGTGCTCCACCTGGGGAGGAGGAATCCCCAGCACACCGACAGGTTGGCCGACGACCTCCTGGGCAGCTCAGCGGATGACAGGGATCTTGGAGTCACAGTTGCCTGTAAGGCAAACGAGCTGGCTGTAACAAGGCCATCAACAAAGCCAATCACACCTTGCCGTGCATTAGCAGATGCATGACCAGCAGAGCGAGGGAGGTGATGCTCCCCCTCTATGCAGCATCGGTCAGGCCGTGGGTGGAGGACTGTGTCCAGTTCTGGGCGCCGCACTTCAGGAGGGACCCGGAGGATCTGGAGAGGGTCCAGAGGAGGCCACTCGCATGATGAGTGGTCTCCATGGAAGACTCTACAAGGAGAGGCTGAGGGATCTGGATCTCTTCAGCCTTCACAAGAGACGGCCGAGGGGAGACCTTGTAGCTGCCTGTAAGTTCATCAAGGGAGGCCAGCAGGGAATTGGGGATGAGCTACTTACCAGGGCACCCCAGGAGTAACTAGGAATAATGGGGCCAAACTAGTGGAGAGTAGATTCAGGTAAGACATTAGGAAGAAATTTTTCACAGTAAGGGTGGCCAGTCTGGAGCGGGCTGCCAAGAGAGGTGGTGCTGTCACCAAACTTGGAGGTCTTCAAGAGGAGGCTGGACAGTCACCTGGCTGGGGTCATCTCGGCTCGGTCCTTTCCCTGCCTGGGGCAGGAGGTCAGATACAATGATCCTTCGGGGTCCCTTCCGACTCTACAATCTATGAATCCATGAATCTACGACTAAACCTTGCAGAAAAATTTGTCTCTGAAGGAGATCAGAATCCCTGTCTTAAGACCCTTCTATAGCAGGGGCATGCCTTCTGGCCTGGCATCCCAGCAGCGTAGTCCCTCCCTGTGCAGTTGTTCTTGCTCTTCCTGCCTGAGCTGGGGCAGAGATGCTGTTCTGGAGATTTTTCTTGTGTTTTATAGCTACAGAGACTCTTCCTGAAAAGGGCCTGCTCCATCTACGGACTCCTGCCAAAACAACTGGAGGGTTTTCTAGCAAAGTACTGAACAAGTGTGCTGAGAAAAGCACCTCTTTGAAAGGTGAGAGTCCCTTGGAGAACTGTGGGCTGAATTAGATGGACATTATCTCCCACATGAATAAAAGCTAACACACTGCTTTCTTAATTTCAGGGCTATGGAGAAGTTCTTTGTGTTGGACAAGTTCGAGGGCAAGGAAGATTTTCCATTGGACTACATGGTGACTATAGACACTATGGGCCATATCACAGAGGCAGAATCTCCTGTGAGAAGGCAAAAACTTGCCCAGCTTCCCGAATGCGTCATGCCAGACAGAACTATGTATCAAAGACAGATTCCTGGAGAAGGGAGGATGACACCAATCAAAACCTCCTGCTGACCCTCAAAGGCTGGAAGTCCCTCCTGCAGGACCCCATATGCCCCACCACTAATTATTTCTGATCCTCAGAAGTCCTACTCTTCCACTGGTAACATACAAAAGTCCTATTCTAGCATAAAGCCCCAAACCACCAGGCCTAGCCCTAAAATTGTGGCCCTCCCAGGAGCCCATAAATTAGGGTGCAGATACTGAAAAAGTGAAGTTTGTGCAAATGTTTCATTACAATGTGGACATGGATTTTTTTTGTAATATGGGAACGTGTCCTTGATCAGAAAATCCACTGCAGGAATTAATACTGAGATGAGTTACAGCAGTCTGTGGGTTTCCGACATTAACTAACACGTATCAGCTGGTGTTGATTTCAAATATAGGAAAGCTAAGTATCCATTTAATGTTCTTATGCCACAAAAATATGATCCTATGCTATAAGAGGCTGCCTAATGAGTACTAGAGCTCCTGGAGTTAGCGGTCCAAAAGTCAACCAAGTAACAGACAATGTTTCTTAGTTGATTTTTTTAATTTTTGGATTAAAATCTGATTCTCAAGTAAACATTACAACATTACAACATTTTCTAAAACATATCACTTGAAGCATTCAATTCATGCATAAACCTAGTCACTGCAATGGTCATTCTTGTGTGGTTTTGGAGCCAATCCACACATTTGCAAGCTGCTGTGCCTCTCAGCTGGAGTCTAGTGCACTAACAATACCCTGTAGCATGTCGATGTCCGCTTGTTTTACATCCACAGTTGTGATGTCCAAGCACTCAGCTGTAAGGCCTTTTGTTGTCATCAGTAGAGGCACCAGCGGGCCATGCTCGATGTGCCATCCACTTTCCGTGGGACTTGGAATCTGTGGATTTGCCACCCTTGCATTTTGCCAAATTAAGGCTTGGTAGTGGGCGCGATGGATGTGCTGAAGTAGTGCACCTTGTGTTGGTGGCAGGTTTT